>BQNB010020856.1:0-37127 GCA_026074375.1 Tanacetum coccineum | reverse complement strand
AAATCAAATGAAAACAAAGGGATGATACATGAAAAAACACAAAAAAAAAAAACCTGAGAGTGAAAAACTTTTGAGTGTTATGATAGAAAAATGGATGATCAAGCATGCATGCTTAATATATTGGCCACTGGTATTAGTTATTAGAAATGAAAATGTGACAAAGTGTGAAAGTGAGATTCGTTTAACTTAAAAGTCGGATACCGGTATATTATTTTTTATTTTTTTCTTTTTTGGTGCGGTATATTATTATTTTGTTATAAACATGGTTAAGTTTGTTATGGTTTTAATATTAAAGAGTTTCCACTTTCCACGTACGTAGTTTTTTTGTTATAGACTTATAGTGAGCCCATTTTATATATTTGGGTCCAGACCATAATTATGTTATACGTAGTTTGACTGTAGAAAATGAACGATGATTGCCCAAAAAGTCCAATACTATAAGATAAATGTTACTCGTATGTCATAAAGAATTCATACAAAAATGTGGCAACCATCATTTATTCAATCAAATAGAAGGAAAAAGATCCTTTCATGTTCATTTGAACATGAGAGGTAATGTTGTGCTTTGTGTGATTGTACATTTGATTTAAATAATCAAATATACAATCACATAGAGTACAACATTACCTCTCATGTTCTTCAAATGAACATGAGAGGATCCTTATCCCAAATAGAAACTTGCTTTTTCATAATTTATTTGATTGGACGTTGCCATATTATTGGTGGATTTTTTTTTACCTAGTATTTCTCCTATTATAAAGCCATTGGACCACTTAATTAAATAGTCAAGAAGATAAGCATGCATCTATACGAATGGTTGGAGTTTCAATGAATTTTTGGTAGAAGTACGTCTTTTGGTTACCTCCTACGAGATCGAATGCATGGTCTAGCTCCATTCAAGTTTCACTAAAGTATCCTTGTTTAATCGCCATATGAAAAACTGATGTAGTGAAAATAACAGGAACACACAAATTGAATCTGTTGATTCCAACGAATACCAGAAACAATCTTTCAACTATCGTTGATTCAAACGAATACCGATAATCAGGCAAACTCCAACAATCGTTGATTCAAACGAATACCGATTATTAAGAGAATCTTAGCGAACCGCCAAGAACAAAGCAAAACTTTTATTATTAAAACTCAAAGATATAAACTACTTTATAGTTGTGGCTAATGATCTTTGCTCTTCAATGATACAAACTACTTTAAGTGTTGATTTTTCAAAAAACATAAATTCAAACCCTCATGAGTTAATTTGGTTTCAAAAAGGTAATTTGGTCGAGGTTAGTATTTTGATTGGCAAAAAATATCATGATGGGTATTTGAAAGATGCACCCATGGATGATAAGTTGGGTTTTAAGATGATCAAGGTTCGAGGTCGAGTCATTATAAAGAAGGGAAATTTGATGTAAGGGATAAAAATTTGGATGCTACGAGTACAAGAGACGAGTGAGGCAAACTTGAGGACGAGTTTTTTTTAAATGGGGGAGAATGATGCGGTTTAAGAAAATGGAAGGTCACAATAAATTTCTTTAATTTTATTTAAGTTAGACAATAAATTATGATTAGGAAAGTATTTAATTTCTAGTTATAAATTTAGAGAAAATGAAAGGTCACTAGTTTTTCTATAAATATTAGGTATTTTCTTTGTATTAAGATATATCTTTGAGTTTTAATAATAAAAGCTTTGCTTTGTTCTTAGCGATTTGCTAAGATTCTCTTAATAATCGGTATTCGTTTGAATCAAGGATTATTGGAGTTTGCCTAATTATCGGTATTCTTTTAAATCAACGATAGTTGGAAGATTGTTTCTGGTATTCGTTGGAATCAACAGATTCAATTTGTTATCTCTTTATTTTTCACTACATCACATAATTAAGCAGCCAAATTACTATTAATACTTAAATAAGATATTAAATAAACCTATCTTCAATTAGGTCTACAATTAACAATAAACAAAGTAAAACATACATAGATTAAGCCTGAAAGTAACAATAAACATACATAAATTAAGCGTGCTGTTAATACAAATAATGTCTAAAAACGTTATTTATATTTTTCGACCTCTCGATGTTTTGATAATAACAAAATGTGATTTACCCAAATGACAAGTTTTCAATGCATATGTATAATGCTTTTAAACCTTGTATTGGAGAAATATGAAATTATGTTTTTTGTTTTAGGTATATATGAAATTGCCCTTTTAAACAATGACAAACTATATTATGTTAAAAGTAGAAAACCATAGACATGTCATTTGATTTTTTAATAGATTGTATTACTTTTTATTTTAGGAATTTAATTTTATCATTAAGTCATGATGAATTAATGGATATAACTTAATATGGAAACTATTAGATTTGTCACTTTCTATTTTAAGTTTTTTTTATTGAGTGAAACACAAACAACTTTTCACATGACTTAATAAATTAAGTTTTTTTATTTCAATATGTCATTAACTTAAATTAAAAAACAACCAACTTCAGTTTGGTTGAAATGAGGAGTTTTAATTTTTTTCTAAATGCTTATTGATTTGTATCATGTGACTTATTGCATTGTGTTTTTGTCTTTATAGTGGTATTTTAAATTACATTAATTAAAAAGTGTCTAAAACTTATAGTTATAAGGGGGGTTTTTTTTTTGCTTTAATTGTCCTGGATGAAAAAAAGTTCTCCAATCCGAGTGGTTAAATTTGTGTTTCTTTTGACTTAACGCTGAAAAGAAATCCTTTGATAGAGTTGAGGAAAAAATGGGGGTCTAAAATGTGGTTGTTGACAACCGGATGCCATGTATTTACAGTTGTGCAGTTTTGGTGTGTTGCTGCGGTTTTCTTAACGTTTGGACACATCACCCTGCATTGTGTTTCTGTATTCGCGCTCCTTTCTCATCAGTGTTACTTGGGTAGCATTGCATTTGCGGCATAGCTATCGACGCTCTGTTAGACGCCATTTGCAGGCTCGCCACCGCCAATCATCATTCTCACCATACTGATTTTTCATCTCCGGGGGCTAGAAAGATCTTTACTTATTGATTCTTTCTTTTTCTCATGCTGGTTCGATATGCTTTTCTTTTTGAGTTTTTTTGAAAGTTTTTTTTGGCAACTTATATTTAACTAGATTAATTTTTGTACCTGTTTTGAGGTGTGGTTTTTCATCTTTTTTTGATTTCTGATATAACTTACCTATAGCCGTATTGTATAAGGCGAATTGGCCCGATTTCGAATTTGATTTTCGGAGGATTTTAGACTTTCGGGAATGATACCCCCCAACATATTAAGTGGTTTTTGGGTTACATAAATGATATTGAAAAAATAATAGAAAAGGGAGGATTGGTCGCATACAGGTCATTTGGTTTGTACTTTGGCTTTCATTTTAGGTAATGAAAAAGAAAGATGGAAGAGAAAACACCTTACGCATCTAATTTGCTCATATAGGTTTCTTTATTTTGCTCGTGATGGAAACCAAAACTTATTTATCTATAACAGGGCCTATATCCAAATATTTATGAAAAACAAAATAAAAAAAAAAAAAAAAAAAAAATAAAAAAGAAAAAAAAAAAAAAAATAAAAAAAAAAGAAAAAAAAAAAAAACAAAACAAAAAAAAGGGAGAAAACCCCCCCCCCACAACCTAAGTTTTATTAAATGGATCTTATAACACGCATTAATAATTTATTTGTTTGTTTAGATATTTATCCATATTCATTGATATTTTATTTTCATTTTCAGAATTTTGTATGTCAAAATAGTGATCTGTTTCTATTTTTATGAAATCTCAAAGACTTTTTATAAAGATTAATAACTTGTGATATTTTAGTGGAAATGTGTTTAAGTGTGGGTTTTAAATCTATCGAACTTACAGCGATTTTAGATTGTCCTCGTCCCCCTTGGACAACCATACTTTTGTAAAGTAAAAATTTGCATTATTGTTATTTTTAGAACAAAAGCATTAGATAGTTGCACTTTTTTACCGCGCGTTTGCTGCGGGTGGCAGTTCCGGTTTTTAGGTTTTGGTGTGTTTTGTTTTTTTTGGTCGGTGGGTGTTTGTTCTTTTTGGTCTGTCGGGTTTTTTTTTTTTGTTGTGTTGAGTGAGTTTGGGGTTAGTTTTCTTTTAGTCACAGATGTTGGTGGTTTTTTTTTTTTAAAGCATTGGTGTCTATGGCGCGTTGTTGATGTGGGGCGTTTCCTATTTTGGCGTTTTGCCTGCGCAGGTTGTTCGGTTCGCGTTGTTTTGGAGCGTTTTTGGCCGTGTTTTTTTTTCCGTTTTTTATTTGGGCGTTTATTTTTTTTTTTTTTATTTTTTTTTTGTTTTTTTTTTGTATTTTGTTTTTTGTGCGGGGGGCGGGGCTAGCGGGGGCCTGGGGCCTATGTGTTGGGCTGTTCTTATTCATTCGGTCCCTCCCGTCGGCGTGTTTTTAGTTTCTTGTTTTTGTTGTTTTTATTCCGAATAAATTCAAAAAAAAAAGAAAAAAAATAAAAAAAAAAAAAAAAAACTATATTAAATATTTTGTTTGCAAATAGTTAATATAGTTTCTTTTTTTTTTTTTAATTTGGATGGGGCTTTTTTATTTATGATGTGTTTGGTCTCAATTGTTGGTTCCCGCGGCGGGATATTTTTTGATTGCGATAAATAATGTACTTTTGTAATTATGTACTGAAACAAATTTTTTTTCTTTTTTTTTTAAGTTGCATAGTTATAGATAAATCAGGAAAATACAAAAAAAAAAAAAAAAAAAAAAAAAAAAAAAAAAAAAAAAAAAAAAAAAAAAAAAAAAAAAAAAAAAAACAAAAAAATTCAAATGTGGCCGGCCCAACCAAATGTGGGAGACAAAAGCAGCCCCAGAGAAAGAGGAGAAGAGCATGCATCGCATGAAGAAAGAAAAAGGCCCTCAAAGATGAAGTCGCCCAAATGGGACCGGATGCCGTGGTTGCCGGTTTGTTTATTTTGGTCCCGGGCCGGGTGTTTGGGTTAGTTGCCGAGGGTTTTTTTATGGTTTTTTTATTGGTTTCCGTGGGTAATGGGGTTGGTTGGTGAGTTTTAATTCAGTTGGTTGGTTTTTTTGCCGTCGGTGGGGTTTTTTTTAAGTTAGCATTTTTGTTGTTGTAAAGCTAGCGGTTGGTTTTGGTTTCCTGTTGCGTTGGGTTGTGCCGTTCTTTTCAAAACGACCGGTTCGTAATATCGCTGGTTTTCGATTGTTGCCCGGGCGTCTATTTTTTTTAGTTTGTGTTTTTTGTATTTTTTTTTTTGTGCGGGTCGCTATGGTGTTTTGGGGTCCCGTCTTGTCGTTCGGGGTTTTGTTTTTTTGTGTTCTGTGTTAGTTTTGGGTTGTTTTTTTGGGTGGTTTTTATTGATCAGAATAAAATCAAAAATCTTGTTAATTTTTTTTTCGTGTTTTTGTGCGATAATTTTTTTTTTTTTTTTTTATTAATTATTTAGTGTTTTGACAAAATATTGTTTTTTGTTTTTTATATGATGGGGGCTTTTTATGTATGTTTATTTTAGTCTCATGTCGCGGAGAGCGGATTATTTTTTTGATCTGAATAAATAAGTACTTTTGTAATTTTGTAAGAACAATTTTTTTTTTTAAGTTGCCTAGTTATAGAAATAGAAAAAAAAAAAAAAAAAAAAAAGTTCAAATGGGACGTTGGCCCAAGATAGTCGAGGCCACAATATTTTGTTTGCGAATGCGACGCAAAAAAAAGAATTTTTAATTATTTTGTGCATAGTTTCTTTTTCTTTATATGGGTTTATGTGTTTGGTCTCATTGTCGGGATATTTTTTGTTCTGAATATAAATAAGTACATTTGTAATTTTGTACTGAACAAATTTTTTTTTTAAGTTGCCTATTATTAGTTTTATTACAAATAGAAAAAATAAAAAAAAGTTTTAAATGGCCGGGCCCACCCATAGTGGTGAGCCAATGAGGCCGGGCGGGTAGGTGGTGGGGTTGGTGGGGTTTGGTCGTTGGGTGGTTTGGTATTGTGTGGGGGGGGTGGGTGGTGGGGGGGTTGGTCGGGGTAGGGTGGGTGGTGGGGGCGGGCGGTGGTTGGTTTGGTGGGTACTGTTTTTAGTAATTTTGTAAAGTTTTTTGTATTTTAGCAACACTGTTGAGGCTGTTTATTTCTGATCTGAATAATGAAGTACTTTTGTAATTTTGTAACTGAACAAATTTTTTTTTTAAGTTGCCTTAGTTATAGAATTAGAAAAAAAAAAAAAAGTCAAAATGGTGCGGCCCAAAAGTGGAGGCCAACAAAAAATAATTTTGTTGCCGAACGTTAAAATAAGATTTTATTTATTTTTGTTTTTTGGGGCAATAGTTTCTTTTTTTTTTTATATGGGCTTTATGTTGGTTTTGTCTCATGTCCGCGGATAATTTTTTTGTTCTGAATAAATAAGTATTTTGGTAATTTCTGTATGAACAATTTTTTTTTTTTTTTTTTAAGTTTGCCTAGTTATACAAATAGAAAAAAAAAAGTTAAATGGGCGGCCCAAAGTGGGGTGAGCCCAAATGGGCCGGGTAGGGTTATGTTGGGTACTTTTTGGTTTCTGGGGGTGGTGGTGGGGGGTAGGTGGCGGAGGTAGGTTTTTGGGGTGGGGGTTTCCTTGTAGCAAACTCTGTAGACGGCTATGTTCCAAAACGAAATAGTTTTAAACCTCAAATGTGTATATTAACAAGGCAAAAAGAACCCAGCGCGTTGCGGCTCGGGGTGCTTAAATTTTTTCTCGAAATAATTTTTTTTTACCGTTTCCGGGTTTTTTTTTTTTGCGATGCGTTATGGGGGCTAATTTAATTTTTAACATTTTCCTTTTTTGTATGATTCGGGGAAAAAAGGGAAAAAAAAATTTTTCTTATTTTTTTGCGTTGGGGACGGACTAAATTTTTTCAACGAATATTTTCTTTTTTTGGGACGGTTTTGGGTTTTGTAAATTTTTTTACGGGGATTTTGTGTAGAGATGAAATATGTGTGTGTGTAGTTTCAAAGGTTGAGGGTCGTTTAGTATTTTTTTTTTTTTTACTTTGGGCAAGATTTTAGGCTATTTTTGGGTTGTTTTTTTTTTTTGCTAATTTTTCCCGGATATTTCCTTTTTTTTTACGATTTGGGAAATTTTTTTGCGTTGGGACGGGTTAAATTTTTCTCGAATATTTTCTTTTTTTGGGGAAACGGTTTCGTTATCTTTATTTTTGGACACCGATGTATGTAAATAAAGTTCCGTGTACAATAAAAACTTGACGTGTTTTTTTTGTTATTTTTTTCAGGGGTATTTTTTTGTGTAAAAGAAAATCGAAATATTAAAAAGTAGTGGCGACCGTTTTGTATTTTTTTTTATTTGGGCCAGCTATATTAGTAACCAAATTTTTTTATATAGCTTATGTGTTGGGCCTCATGTTTTAAAGTGTTTTTTTTTTTTTTTGGCTTATGGTTTTTTTTTTTTTATTATATGGGTGTACGTTTGTGACACATATCAATTATTTTAAAGTTATTAGGTATCGAAGATGTTTCCGCAGGTATTTTTTTTATCTGAATAAATCGAAACTTTTGTAATATTTTTTTTTCCTTTTACTTTGTGCATACAAATTTAAAAAAAAAAAAAAAAAAAAAAAAAAACCAAAATCGGGCTGGCCAAGCAGCGGCCCTAAAAGGTTCTGTAGCAACCCTATGGCCCCAAAACGGGCTCAGTCCAGCACTAGCGTTTTACGTCGGCAGCGTTATGGAGTATGGCGGGAGGGATAATTTTTAACATTTCCTTGTTTTGTATGATTGGGGAAAAAAATTTGCGTTGGGACAGACTAATTTTTTCTACGATATTTTTCTTTTTTCTGGTGTACGGTTCTGTAAATTTTTTTTTAGGGGATCTTTGTGTGAGAAAATCGTAAATAGTTAAAGGTGAGGGTCCGTTTTTTGGATTTTTTTTTTACTTTGGGCATGATTTTAGGCTATTTTGGGTTGTTATTTTTTTTTGCTAATTTTTTCCCCGGAAATTTCCTTTTTGTTTTACGATTGGGAAATTTTTTTTTTGCGTTGGGACGAGTCAGTTAAATTTTTTCGAATTTTTTCTTTTTTTGGGCGACGGTTCGATATCTTTTTTTTTGGACCGATGATGTAAAAAAAGTTGTGAACATATATTTTTTAAGGGATTTTTTTTGTGTAAGAAAATCGTAAATAGTTAAAAGTTGAAGAGGACCGTTTTGTATTTTTTTTACTTTTGGGCCATATATTAGTAAAAATTTTTTTTATATAGCTTATGTGTCGGGTATCTCAGCTGTTTAAGTGTTTTTTTTTTGCTATATGGTGTTTTTTTTTTAATATAATGGGTTGTACGTTGTGACCATATTAATTATTTTAAGTTATTAGGTATCGAAGTTGTTTCCGCGGGGTATTTTTTTTTCTGAATAAATCGAAAACTTTTGTAATATTTTTTTTTCCTATTGTACTTTTGTGCATACAAATTAAAAAAAAAAAAAAAAAAAAAAAAACCAAAATCGGGCTGACCCAAGCCAGCCGGCCCAAAAAGTACTGTAGCAACCCACGGACAAAACGGCAGCGTTTTTGTCCGTGAATGTGTATATTGATAATTTCACACGAGTTGTTGACTTGATAAAACGTTAGTCTTCTTTATGGTTGTTAATGACAATGATTCAAACATTAATAATAGATACGTAAATAATTTAATGGTTAACTTTATGGTATTTCATTAATCAAATATGTAAGTTTTTGTCTTGTTTTTTTTGAACGGCAAAAATTTATTAAACTAGCAAGGAGCTAGAAAACAATTACAAGGAAATAAATTGGAGATTTTTTTAAAAAAGAAACCAATGTAATTCCAAAGAAAAACGTCGTATTCAACGATTTTTACACATGAAGCACAATAAACTATAGCATCAAAACATTATGAACGTCTTGAGGAGATTCTTCAAAATGATCCGAATTACTAAAGTTCCAGTAAACACAGATAGAAGAACACTCCCTTCCATACATAGGGCTTTGCCTCTCTAGAGGATAATGAATCGAAATGATTCAAGATGCCACTTGGAAACGATGACTGTTTCCGTCTTGAGGATCTAGCTACACCATATGCATATGCGGACGAGAACAAGCTGAGCCAAATCCACAATCGGAAGAAGATGTGGCAAACATCTTCCTCGCATCGAATGAACAATCCGGACAAAGAGACGACTCTAATAGTGATGCTCTGGCGAATCAGATTAACTCGAAGTCTGGTAAACATTCTGGCCCCGTGCTCGCAAGCTGAGTTTTAACCTTAATAGGGATGTATTTGAGCCATCTAGTGTGTGGCCAGCTTGATGCGGAAGGATAAAGATCATACATGTAGCTACGAATTCTTAACCCGGAAGTTACCATCGCTAACCTCAAATTTCAAAAAACCATCAATCCACCTGATTCGATACTTTTTTTATAAAAGTTCACGACCGACCGTATCCATCATAGAAGTCACATACAGCATACAGTATGTTCGTCGATACCACCCGAGCATTTCTACGGAACAAAATAATCTATCGGAGTTGCACTAAGCTTCATAACAGCCTCCGAGGGCTTACTTTGTTCAGGTCCAATGGAACAAGCGAGACAGGATATTTGACTCGAAAAGAGGAACGTCTCACCGATCCAACAAATCGAAAACCAGAAATCTCGATTCATCCACCTATTACCAATGCGTTTTGTTAGTTGTTTTTTTACATGCCAGACCAGAAATCCAAAACCTTTTCCCTTTTTTAAATTTTGATTTCCTCCATTATTGAACACCTGTATAAGGGATGGGATTTGTTGTTACTTTTTTAATAGACTGTTCGAGTGAGTTTCCACCGATAGATCCATTAAATTAAAGGCAACTCGCAATCACGAAACGAATGACTTTTTTACCTTAACGACAGCCATCTTGGGATTCAAACCGCCAAAACCCATTTGAGATGGAGGGCTCTCGGTGTTAAGAGCAAAAAAAAAAAAAAAAATCCGAGACTCCTTAAACCACATGTTTTTTTGAGCTTAAAACCTTTTTCTTTTTCCCAAAGCGACCCATGTAACTTTTTTTTTCCGACTGGTCCGCACATTAAAAAACCGGCTTGGCTGCGGCTCTGGTTCGGAATAGACTCATAACCTTCAAAGACACCTTTTGTAGGGACTTAAAATATGGACATTTTTAATAAATCGGCGATGCCCCAAAATGCCACAAAAAATAAAAAAAAAGATCGGATTTTCAGAGAGTTTAGGTAGACGACCGCCTATCGAAATGGTTTTCACCTTCCACTTAGAGGAGGCGAGATCTAAGCTTAAGAATAAGTCCTTACCAAGCCTTAATACGGAAGTGTATTCTCCCATAACGACCTAGATAGCGGGAATTTGTGTGTTGCTCATAATAGAACATCCTATCAAGAGGCTAGACTGCCTCTCACCACTTGGTGCGGAACGCAATCACCACACAACAAGTTGACTTTTAAGGATATTTATTTGAGTCCAAGAAAGAAGCAAGAAAGAAGCTACTTTTAAAATTGTTGATAATACCACATAGATTTTCATGTGATGTGTGTTATACCCCCCACCAGCATAAAACCATAGGCTCGAGAATGATATGAGAGGAGAGTAAGGATTTATCGAACCTTGGTAATTTGAAATACCTTTGACAAGCCCCCTAGTCTACCACCAGGTTTGAGAAAGATAATATGAAAGAGATTCCTATGATTAAGATAAAGAGATATGGCAGCAGTGGATTCCTTGTTTTGGACCACGATGACAATAAGAAAGAATACTCTTTTCGGAATGACTTCATTAATCAGATAGAAAGCCCTCTTAGCAGAAGTAAGAGTAGTAACGAATCCAATAACACCAAGTTCGCCCCCAAAACCAAAGCCTCAAAGCACTTCTAATAAGTAATCCAAACAACCGAGCGTATGCTTTGGCCAAATCGACTTTAAAGAACATCGCCTTTTTCTTTTTGTTCTTTCTTATACACCATGGAGAATTTCATCAAGATTAAAGGGCCATCTAAAATTTGTCTTTTCGCGCAAACAAAAGCGGATTGGGTATCGGAGATGAGATCCGCATAATGACCGGAGCTAATCTATTGGCAAAGTACCTTGGTAACCACTTTGTATACACTCCAATCAACCTTAATCGGCCGAAATCATTAAACGATTATGGTGTCATATGGGACCTTTGGAATTAGGGCCTAGGGAAAACAGGAAGAATTACATCCCCACTTTTGAGAAAAGAGCTGTTAAAAAAAAATATGTCGCGCCCTCGCAAAAGTCAGTCACAATACATTCCCAATATTTCTTAAAAAAATTCAAGGTGAGCCATCGGGAGGGCCGGAGAGTTTTTCAACTCGCTCCACACAAGCCCTCCACCAACACAATTTCACCCTCGCGCGACAACACTTTTCTCTAAATTTCAATTTGATTTTGGGTTGAATTCTTATTAAATCAAAATTGTAAGTTTTTTTATTTCTACCACCCAAAACAAATAAACATAAACACTAAACTATAACAATTATACAAAACAACACACTCACACCTCAACCCCACCATAAAAATTTCATTAAAATAGAGATAAAAAAACAACCAAATTCTCTCGCAAATAACACTAACTTACCCTAAAACTTAACAAAACTTAAGTCATACTGAATTAACGAATGCGACTTAACATGGAAACTATTAGTTTTCTCACTTTCTATTTTAAGTTTTTTTTTATTGAGTGAAACACAAACAACTTTTCACATGACATAATAAATTAAGTTTTTTTATATCAATAAGTCAATTAACTTAAATTAAAACACCACCTCAGTGTGGTTGAAGAGAGTATTTAAATTTTTTTCTAATAGCTTATTTGATTTGTATTATGTGACTTATTGATTGTATTTTTGCATTAAGTGGTATTTTAATAATTACATTAATTAAAAGTGTTAAACATATAGTATAAGTTAATTGTATGACACGCATTAATAATTTATTGTTAGTATTACAACTTCATTGATATTTATTCATTTCAGAATTTAGTTGTAATTGGTGGACTGTTTCTATTTTATGAAATCTCAAATACTTTATAAAGATTAATAATTGTTATGTTTAGTGAAATGTGTAAGTGTTAAATCTATCGAACTACAGCGAGTCCGTGACAACCAACTTTGTAAATTAAAATTGCATAATGTTATTTAAACGTGAGTCTTCTGTATGGTTGTTAATGACAATGATTCAAACATTAATAATAGATACGTAAATAATTTAATGGTTAACTTTATGGTATTTCATTAATCAAATATGTAAGTTTTTGTCTTGTGCTAACAAAAAAAACTTTTTTAAGAATCACCTTTTCTTTTACTTTTTGTATTTTAAACACCGCAACCAGATTCCAAACACACTTTTATTGGCATGTTCTCTTTTATTCTTTTCAATAATTTGTAAAGAATCATTTATCGTTTCTTTCAAGTGTCAAGTATTACAATATTCATTTCCAGGGAGGAGCCTCATTCCACAATAATGCTATCCAAAATAAAATCCAATCATGAATTTTTGAAATATATCATCCAATAAGTAGTAACAAACAACATGCCTAAAGATTTGTTTGATAACTCGGAATGAAATGTTAAACGAATGAAACAAATAATGTATCAGGGATATATGAGGTAATGTGATGATTCATTATTGATCATGTTTAGTTGGTATGATATGACGAAATGAAAAAAAGCTAACCGTGCAAGAAAATCCACATTGAACAAATGAAATAGAACACAAATCGAAATCTAGCAATTTCAGCCTAAACTCACCCGAGAGTACTTGATCAAGTGAAGTAATAATTGAGTTACGAGATGCCAACGGGTATAAATCACACGATTACACCATTTCTAGAGACACTAAAAGAGATCGAGATAAACACGATGCGAAATTTTTATCAAATATATTCAAGGACATTGTCTTTTAGCTTGATATCATATACTTCCATCTAGTCTAATACGATCACCTGAAAATTCAATCTAACAATCCTCATCATTCTATTTCAACGGCCTAGTCATTTGAAATATTTGTCATACACAATCGTAACTGCTAAAGCAATATGTATTATTATTGATCAATTTAAGAATTACTAATAACCAGTCCTTTTTTGATAGTGTGATACCAGATAAATGTTGCTAATAAGCTGGCATGTACGCTCACATTAATTTGATTTTGACATCAACAGATAATAGATGAGATAGTCATCAAATTCTATGATACAATTTTGTTTTCAACATGGGATTAGGTTTGCAATTAACAACCGAACTAAATATGCATGACCCGAGCTAAATCAAATAGCTATATGCATAATCGAATATGATTTGTCACCTCACATTCATATAATTTAAGTGTACAATATGCACGAAAAAACATTGAAGAAAATGGAACAAAGATATGATATTGCAATTTGATGGCATCTTAAATCATCATATTTTAAAGATAAAAGAGCATCGTTGAGCAACATTAATTATCTTCTAAAAGAATTCATCTCTAATCGTGTATTCAAAACTTTAACTTGAAACATATTTACATTGAATTAATTGAACGATATCAACTAATGGTCCAACAAAAAATAAAAAATACAATAATGTAATAGTTATATTTTTGAAGGATGAATATTAATCCTCCAAATATTGAGAATTTTGAGCAATAAAGTTTAAATTTATAGCATGCATGATTTGAGACGAGTTTTGATGTTTCATTATTTAAATATGAAAAAAATATTTTCTCTGTTTCAAATTTTCATTCTATGTTTTTTTCAATGTTCTTATTTAATTGTTCACTACTAAATAGATAAGAAAGTTTTATCATGTTTACCACATCATCATTGCTTGAAATTATTATAAGAATACTTTAATTAATTATCTAAGGTCAAAACTATCATTCGGTTAAAAAGTAAGAAAAAGAAAACAGTAATAAATGTATTTTTCTTAAATTGTGTATTTTTTATCATGTGACAATAATTTTGAAACGAAAAGAGTAATTATTTGCATAATGAAGATGGCCTAACTCACATAAAAAGTTTATGTTTCACCACCTTCTAGTGATAACAATGAAATATTTCTTTCTCTTAACATATGAAAAACCATATGATACGTATCAAGTAACTGTACAAGTCCTTTTCTTAAACCCTACGATGAGACGATGATCAATTGATCATATATAAATCCTAAAGCATTCATTTCACTTTAAAAAGGATACCTATCTTAGGTTACTCATTTACTTTGAATTTTAAATATTCATACAATAAAAGGACTATTTATATCTTTTAAAAACATATTGTAACATTCAATACCTATCAACCAACAACATAATTTTTTTTTAAGGTAAATGCAACTGGGATCACCGAATGAAGGTACTTTGCACAAGCAATGAAGAAATGTTTTCATGTATGTTTTACATGGATCTAGAGTTGACTTTTCTTGTTTGATATTTGGAATCAGAGTGTGAAGACATATTTATTTTATTTTGTAATATGATACTAGTAGTAATTTTGAAGTTTTGTGCACGTAAATAATTTTCATATAAATTAAATTTTATAAACAGTTATGTTTATATATATGTTACTTGCAGGGGCGGAGCTAGTAGGGAGACTAATGGGTGCTGAGCCACCCCTAATTAGTCTATTTTATTCACTAATTATCTATATTGCAAGCTGTTTTTCTATTAGTTTTTTACATTGAGCCCCCTTATCATTATGACTTTCTGGATTAAGCATTGTCAGCCTCCCCTAACTAAAAATCCCGACTCCGCCCCTGGTTACTTGTATAGTTTTGTGCATACATGTGGTGAATTAGACCAAAATTTGTTTACTTTTCTTGTTTGATATTTGGAATCAGAGTGTGAAGACATCTTTGATTGTATTGAAGATACATGCTTCAATCGATAATGAAATAATGGTCACTAACATAAAATTAGACCAAAATATGATGGTGAAAAAAGTAGCGCGATAGGTTTTGTAGAGTTTATAGCAATGTTATATAGTTCATACACCACTACTTTTTCGACTTGGCGTAACAATGGCCTGGAGCACGCCCCACCCCTTTGAGGCGTTGTTAGCCAATTTGGAGGTGGCTGACCATTTTGGATGATCAAATGTAATTTTTGTTGTTCTGTGTGCGTGCGTGTATTATATTGTGTGTGCTTGTGTTTCAGTTAGATATGTTTGTGTAACTGGTTTGGTGGTCACCGTTACGACTTTTTGGTTGTTGATTTGGTGAACGGGTGAATATTTACGTGAATCTAATGAATCATGTGGTTGCATAAATATGCATCAAAGTTTGTTACTCTTTAAGATTTTCTTGAGAAACAAAACGTATTCTAATAGCGTTGGGTGTCATGGCGGAGGAGGGGGCGTCAAGGGCAAATGGAGTGTCTCATGACACCGCCCACTGCACCAACAACAAGGCGTCATTGCGGACGCTATTCCAATGGTGTGCGTTATAACGAGAAAGATGGGGTCAAAAGTGATCGTTGGATCCAACGACTAGTTTTCTTCTCACTTTTTTTAAACTTACCCTATCTCTACTACTTTATAAAGCATATAACCTATTTTTTATTTTTAGAATTAAGTAAAAAACATTTCCCCTTTGGGAAAGTTTATACATACACGAATTTAAAAGCCATAAAAGCTATTCAAAAGTTAATACACAATGAATAAAATTATAACATATGCTTATTAAATGAAATTAATACATACAGATGAATAAAATTGTAACAACTTATTTTAATCAATGTGATTTAATAGCCCAATTAAAAAAAACTATAACAGTCTCATTTAAAAAAACTGTAACGTCCGACTAATATTAATAGCCTAATATAAGAAATACTGTAACCTCAATTCATATATAAAGTGAATAAAACACATTTTTTAAATTCACACCAACCCATCTAAATATTTTGTAATAGCCCATTGAAGTATTCAACCATAACTGTCTAGACATTTATATTTTATTACTGCTTAGTAGCAGTTACAACCACATCTTTTCCTCTTTGTTTGTATAAAAAGACAACACCTCACTTTTACACATAATTACCTAACATCTTCTCTTTCTTATACCATTCAAGATCTACCATCTGGTTTAAAGATTAAGAGGTTTTAGTGCTAACATCCGTAACTAGACATCATTAAGTTCTATATTAGATTTTATTTATGTTATTTGTTTATGATTTGGGGTTTATTATTCTAAGTTGTTGTTTTCATGAAAGACGTGGCAACGGTATTGTAAAAACCGGACATGAAGAAGTGGTCGGAGGTGGACACCGGATTTGAAGATAAATGATGTTTTTGGTAATTTTCTTCATCCTTATGTGTTTTGTATTGTATATTTTTCGTTCTTTTCATATTTGTTTATGATGTTTTGATATGATTTAATTAATAAATTTGTTCTTGATATCCATGATCTTTATGTATGTTCTTCATATTTATCCATGATTCTTATTTATTCATGATTCTTACTTCATATCTATTCATTGTATAAATCGTTGAGGTTTTTTTGGCAATTCATGTTTTTATATATTTTCTAATTTTATAGGTTTATCTCTTTTATTTGCAAAAGAAGGATTGCTTTAGTATATTTGGGAAAATGCAACCTTTTCTTTCTCATTACTTATATAAACAATGAAAAACAGTGTAATTTTGTAAAAAAATAGTTAGATTTGTGCATTTTCTCTTTGGTTTACAAAAATACACCATTGCCACCCCTTTTCCATAATTTTGTATTTTTGTTCTTTCAAATCTCAGTCAAGTTTTTGGTTATAGTTTGTATTTTTATGTTGCTTACTTTCTTTTCTTTGTTATGGTTATTACTCATGTGTACAGCTTTGTGTTTGATGATCATGAAATATGTGAATCATTGGAACGAAACACTATGCCAATGGTTTAACATATCAAAGAGGAGGAAGGCCACGACATTAGTAGGTACATACATCATATAAATTCGCACAAACTATTTCATATCTCACACACACAAATGTTTCTTGAGAGCAAAAATAGTCTCTCAATATGCCCTCACTTTCACTCCTCAACTTTTACGGTACTTTCTACAGAGATTTTTTATATTTTTTTTAAAACGTTTAACCGAATATTGCTCGCCGCAAAATATAGTCACAGGGTACCTGCCGCCGCATTACGCGGGTACCCTGCTAGTAAATATCAATTAGACACAACTAATTGATCTACAACTTAACCATTTTCACTTCTATTTTGCATTATACTTCACAAAAATGAATCCACAAGACCCATGGTTTAATTCAATTATGGGCATGAGTCAAAATCCAAATTGCTCATTGTAACAATCCATATTTTCGGGTCATTTTACATCAATAAATGTTCAACTATTTATTTTAAACTTTTACGCGTTCACTTTTAATTTCAACCGTTTAGTTAAATCGTGTATACTAAAAATCAGCAACGTAAACGGGCATCAAACAAATAAAAGTTTAAGTCAAACAAGTGTTATATTATTTTTACGAAGATAATTTTTGACTTTTCACTTTTTATTTTTATTCATTACGTAAAACGTTTACGTTTCGCAATAAACTACATTCTTGCATGCATATAAACTCATAAACCCATCTATACTTCAACAAATACCCACCATTATAACCAATACCCAAAAATTATACAAACTCTCATACATTTACACCCATATTCGGTTCTATAACATGTGTACACAAACAAATTAAATCAAACAACTCCCCACTAACTCTTAAACTATAATATGTGTTCACCCTTGGATAAAACATTCTATGTAACTTCACATCTAGCCTCCAAGAATCTTACACCTTTATTTCCCATGCTTCATTTTGTTCGGCTGTATACAAGGAAAAAGGAAGAAAGAAAACCTTGCATGCTTCATTAATCCCATCTCTTACACAGTCAACATACCTTATTACATACCTAGTTACTAAAATAAGATAAAAACCTTACCACTTGGTCTCCTTGACTTCTCATTCACACGACAACATAAGTATACAAGAGTTAGCATGCTTAATCTTTGTCTTAATCCATCACATCTAACATGTCTCCTGCACTTGAAGATAGTGATTTGATTAATCCAAAAGCCTTACTCATCTCTTATGAAACCGTCCCCTTTATGTTACCATTTAATGGTTTTGCAAGATGGTATTGGCTAAGTCCTTCACTATAAATAGAAGCCATAAAGTTAAACTAACACACACATAACTCATTTACAAAGAAAAACTCATAAAACTCTCTTTGTTGCTCTCCTAGCTCACGGCATAAAAATAAGCACCAAGAACTTTTTTTATTCTAACAAGGTTACAAGTATACAAGTATCATTAGGGTTAATATATAAGGTGTATCAAGGTTATTTGGAAGTTTGGGTTGCATTAAACAAGGGTTTAATACAAGAAGAAAATTTGGGTTTTCAAAGGAAAGTTAGGGTTTTCTTACAAGTATTTTGGGTTGAAGACTTGGGTTTGATTTGTGTTATCATTTTCATTCATTCTCATAAGGTCTAATATAAACCCTAATCTTTTATAATTATTCATTTTCATACTTATATAATTTTTATATTGTTTAATTACCATCTAGTATTATTTTATGAAGTTTATAAAATAAAATAAGCATGATCATGATTCGAATATACACTTAACCATGATGAAATAATGTTTAAAATGTGTTGAAATGCAAGAACATACTTTATACAAGTGTTGGTTAAATTATAAATTAATTGGTGAATTAATTGTTAAAACTTTATTTATAAAATTCATAAATAAATATTTGTGTGGACATTTTATTTGGACATAAAATGATGGACATAAATTAGAGGACTTAAAATGTGTGAAAGATGTGTTATTAATTAAATTAGAGGACTTGTTGTAACACCCTCAAAATCGGACGACAGCGGAACGGTAACAATGGGTTGCCACATCATACTACAATAAACAAGATATAGGAAACGACCTCAAAAAGAGACGTTTAAACAAAGTTTCATTCGATGCCTTGCAAAATATCAAAGTTTCCACATTTGGTCCCACTGTTTTAAAAGTGTCTTAAACCTCCAACACACATATATAAACAAGAGCTTAACAACTTCAAAAGATGACATATATTTTTAAAAGTTAAAGGTGCATCGAATATAAAATAATCAGAATTCCTTCGGCTTGATATCCAACACGGCTCCCATCCAAGAATCATAGTTTAACACCTGAGATTAAAACATGCTAAAAGTCAACAAAATTGTTGAGTTAATTCATGGGTTTATCAATAAAAGTATGGACCACAAGATTTAAGTAGTGTAGACAAGAGAAACGAATTCACCAAGTCTAAAAAAAATATGTATTATTGCCCTAAGCTCATGACACCAAACCTTAACAGTAAGCAAACCCCAATCAGGTTTGTGCCCCATCAAAAAGTAGGATGTTCTGCCAAACACCCAAGTGTTATTATTTCAAATGTTAAATGCGTTCGTTGGTTGGTATTAGTTGTTGCGTACCCGGACGAGGATTGTCAGTCCCAATAGATCTATTTACAACACTCATGTTTACTATAATTGCAATTAACGGCTCATGATAACGGGGACTTAATTGGCAGTAGGTACTTAGGCAATAATAACCAGGAAATAGCATACCGTTTCAAAAGTACTTGTGTCCAATGTGTAAATCAAGCATGTAATTTCACCCCGTAGAGTTGGTAAAACAAGTAAGTAGAAAAAAGGGCTATGAACTCACCAAATGCAAAAGTACAGGATAAGAAAATCAACACAAGCAACGACGGCGCCGACGACTCAACCACGACCTATTATTAGTAGCGTGCTATTAGAAAAATATAAATATTTCCAAGAAATGCATAATTTGCATATAAAAGTCCATATATTTACTACATATGTATAATCATGTACAATTGAATCTATACTCGCCTAAAACTCCCATAATAATGTTCCAAGTGATTTACTTTAAGTTTACAAACCATTTACCCTTTCGTTAAATTTTTATTTATAAAAAGTTTCTATTTTTAGAAAGTTACTAATTTTAGACCTTACTATTTTTAGACGCAACCGATAGCTCTCTTATGACCTATTAAATGTAAAATACTTCCCACTTAGTTATTTCAAGTCCTAACGACCTCGACTTAGCCTATGGTCATTCTTTATATTTTACAAAACTTTAACTTTTTATAAACAAGTTTTTCAAGAGTTTGACTCATAAAAAACGACCCGTTATAATGCACTTTTAAACTTAGTTTTACCCGAGACCCGAAACTCGACAGAAAATAACGAAAATGCCTTTTTCTCAGATCTGATGCAACAAAAAAAAAAGAAAAACGCAGATTTTATTCAAATCTTTTCGACCCGTCCTTAAGCATTTTTAGACTTAGTTATCCTCGCGAAAAGATAAAACGACATTCTAAACAACTTTTTAGTTTTACTCGAGACCCGAAACTAGACAGAAAATAACGAAAATACCCTTGCAGAAAATTATAATTTTTTAAC
The DNA here is from genome assembly GCA_026074375.1 of Tanacetum coccineum. Lineage (NCBI taxonomy): Eukaryota > Viridiplantae > Streptophyta > Magnoliopsida > Asterales > Asteraceae > Tanacetum > Tanacetum coccineum. The sequence continues at coordinate 16,664 of BQNB010020856.1, read as the reverse complement.
TAGTGCAGAATTTGATTTTACCCATTTTCCAACTTCTGACGACCCTAGAAACTTCGTTTTTAAGAGTTATCAAACGATCCATATATCGAATCGAAGCTACGGTCATCCTCTACAATAATCTTAAGCCTAAAATATGTTTCAAAATTTTTTACCTATCCGAAATCGACCCACTAGTTTTCTACACAAAATGGGTAGCTTTAAACCCCTTTATGCGATAGCATTTAATGACTTTTACTGGAAGTGCGGCGCACTTACAAATAAGTGCGGCAGTTTTGAGGAGTTAATGCATGTGCATTTAATGGACTTTAATTCTTCAATCTTTGGGAAAACGTGCGGCGCACAATATTGTAAGTGCGGCGGTGTTTGAACTTTAGAGGAAAGTGCGGCGCACAATGTAACAAGTGCGGCAGACTTTTTGAATTTTGTCTATAAATCTTTCTTTTCTTGTATTCGCCTCCCAAAGTGTATAGATTCTTGAGCTTGGGTCTTTAGAGTCTTCAAGTGAACCTATAAGCAATTTAAGCTTAATTAAGTATCAAAAGTTCACGAGAAATGATAAAATATATATAAATAACGCCATAGAAAACATGTATAATTTGGGCGTTATCAAATCCCTCCACACTTAGCTTATTGCTTGTCCTCAAGCAATGGAAGCGAGAAAATAAAATCATTTATCGTGACGTGGAGAAAATTTGATTTTTTATAAGAGATTGCATTTTAGATAACTTTTAGGCATAGACATATAACATAGCACCTTACATAGGGATAGTGTTTGATTTTAAAATTCACTCAGCCACTCAGATAGGGTTTAGATAACCCATTGTGAACAAACTATAAGAGAGGTATAAGGCGGGACGTTTCCCTAAAGAAGTCGGGTTTTTAATAAGCTCTGCGCTGAACCGCTTCTCCGCTTCTTTGTACGTTCAAATGGAGCTACCGAGAACTTTTGAAAAGATGATGTCAAGATTAAAAGTTAACAAAACGTTTTCTTAATTTGTGTTACAAAGATGTTTTGCATGCTTCTTTGTACACGATTTTGTCACATATTTTTTAAAATTTATGTGTATATCCTTATGTGAAATTTTAAGTCTATGCCAACCAAAGTAAGAACACGTGCATTTGGTTTGACCTCTTTGTCAGACCTTAGGGCCTTTACAACCCATGGCAAAATTTTTCATAGGTCAGATTTATGTCAATTTTTGCATGTTCTTTTTTGGTGGACTTAAATCGAGTATGCTTGGTCAGACCTTGGTCCCGAGGCATAAGATGAGACAAAACATGTACATGTCATTACTATATGAGTTACTAAAGTCACGTGTCTCATAAAACTAAGAGTTTCATTTACAATGCAATTAACGCACGCCGCTTACCTCTTGCCCTACTTGTTTACACGCTGGTCAGACCTCCGGTAATAAGTGGGAGGTCAAGTTGGATCTTAGTCTTTTTAGTAATTAATTGGGTAGTTAATTCTTTTAAGAATTTAATTATCAAAAATACTAAATTGAACTTTATATGTTCTGATTAATTGTGTTATTACAACATAATTCGTAAACGAAAGTTTGTTTTCTTAAAAGACAAACATATTTTCTTTTCCTGGTAAAAGGAGTGAGACTTACTCCTATCTCTTCAAATTGGTTGAAAAGAATAAGATAGGGTTATAATTGATTTTTTCTCAATTATATTTAAACTCACTTTCAATCTTTCATTACCCTTTTCCGGTTCTGAAATCTTTGAAAGAAAAAATGTTTTGTGTAACTAGAGTACATTTTGTCTATAGCTACCAAAATAATGACATCTTGCACTTGTCATGATGTAAGAGTTTAAACCGCAACGGGTAAAGAAATTACTAGCAAGTCTTCTAGGTATTTTTCTTGGACTCGATTCATTCCTTATAGTGTTAAACACCCTTGTAGCTAAGCAGACCGATTAAGGAGGAATTGCATGCTAAAAGTTCAAGTTAATGAAAGCATGGATGGCTAGTCCCTCATCTACATAATTACATAAGTAGAATTCAATATATTTGTTCAATACTAATGTTACATTACTACTTGTAGGCATTTCTATGAGTTGTAAGGAAGTAAATTTAAATCGCTATTTGCATATTACTGTGATTGAACACTTACAATGTTGACATAATAGTGGGGATCCTTGCGTTTATACTGAAAAAGACATTCATGTGAGATGCTAAGTCAAATTCAATGGGAGCTACAAGATTTATTTCCTTGTTAATTACCCATATTATTTCTAGCTTGCTTTGAAATAATTGATTACTTTTTGAATATGAACGACCATGGTTTTAAGGAAAATTACATTTTATTTTATAAGATAACATGTTGCCTTCCTGATGTTGCTTTCCGAAATGTTACTTATAAAATAATAATCCACAAATCCTTATTAAAACGTTTATTGTTCGAAAACCTACTTGTAATATTATGGAACTTATCATATTGTTTTTACAATCAAGCGTTGTCGTAATTTTGTCTATTTTTGATCATGTTGTTACGTACACATGTGGGAGGAATCTTAAGTGTGTGCAAGGGAACAACATTAACAATTTTGATTATTTGGTTTTTTTCTCGACCGGAGGATTAAAATAGGACTAATAAATATACTAGGACTTAAACACACACGATGTTTGTTGCCCTATTACATTTAAATACAAGATATAATATAAAGCTACTTCAACACTCATTGACTATATGTTTTAGTCAAAATAATTATGGTGGATTATAAAATCATAATTATGAAGTATGAAATTAACTTGAAATTACTATTGAACTCAAGAGTTTGCGTTCATAATTACTTTAGTTAGTATAATTATGTTTGCTTGTTAAGACATAATTATAAAGTCTTTGAATTAATCATGTGATCTTGTTTACATAAAGTAAGTATAAGTAGTTAAAATTATTATGTCTTATAGTTAACACATAATCAATTAACGTCCTTGAATTATTCAAAGATGTAAACGTATACTTGAACATGTTTTGGTTTCTTTAAAACACATGAAATAGTGTTATTGTACGTATTCGAAAAGGAAATATACGTTAGAAGCTTTTACTTGGTTTTAAAATACTATGTATTGAATTTGGCTCGACCCAATTGATAAGTATTTGATCCAAAGAGAATTAAATTATCTAAGGAATTCTGATGTAGTCTTACAATTCCAATACTCATAGAATACCACATGATTATGGTATGCCTAATGTGTTAAAACAAACTATATTCATATCGTTTGATTTCTGATAACTTTAATTGCTCTACCTCTAAAATCTATCAAGGTTAGAAATTTATGTGTGTCATGGATACACTCAATATAGTTCCAACCTAAAAGGTATTTAAGACATTATCTATTTACTGATTGGGACGAATCCCATAATGTCTTGATTAAAGTTCTGGAAATTTGTTAAATATCTATGAAGATTTTTTAACAAGCTAGGAAGATGGAACCTGTAAAAATATGTTTTGCGTTTTGTGTTTCCCAATTAAGAACATTTCATTGTTGCTTAAATACTAAGTATTTAGAGAATTATCTCTACTTACAAAAGTAAGTGGGAGCATCTACAAATCTTAAAGATATTCAAGAACAAAATAAATAATCTTTTGAATTCACTTGCTGATGTCATACTAAGGTTAAACATGAAAATGTCAAACCAAAGTATAATGTAACTCTCATTCATAAATCGCAAGGATGCCTCATTATTAGAGTGATATTTTAATATCAATGCTGAGGAATATAAGTTAGAGGGTCATAATAAACTTGCTAACTAATAAGATGAATTATCACATCTTGAATCTGATAAATATCTTAGAACTATGAATGACAAGATGCAGTCCTTAAAAGACAATCAGTGTTTTGAGCTTGATTGATCTTTCACCAAACAGTTAAACTGTGAGGTTAGAATGAGTATGTTTTCAAGAAAGACTCATAAGGGCAAATTTGTATACATATTAATGCCTGACTGATGATAAGAGTTTTTAATCTTACTCAAGCAATTGACTATGACTAAATCTTTCTTTTCTACACGCATTGTAACACTCCCAAATTGGGTCGCAGCGAAAATATGTCCAGAAGCGTTACTTCATGAGTACCTTTGCACAAGATGCAAGAGAACGACCTCTAAACGTGTCTTTTGAAAATAAATCTTGTATTGTTTAGACTCCAATGCACATTAGTTATGTCAAGCATCTTATTCATCTGAGAAAAACATACTTAAAATTGTTAACATAAAGTTGGTGAGTTCATAGATTTTTCTAAATGTACATGTAAATCACAAAAACTATATATACAAATTTACCGTGTTACAAGTCCCGCCCATACAAGACTTGCAACGCATAAACTCAAATATATAGGTTTTCAAAATGCGTGTAAACACGAACCACACAAAATGCATTTGTTAAATTGTTGGAATCAAAGATTTGTAAAGTATGTAGGACCATTTCAACCCTTATGATAGTCACAAAACTATAAGTATACGTGTTGAGATCAAAGATTTGTATAAAAGTTGGACCACAATTGATTAAGGAGTATGATAATTGTAATGAACAGTATATCACAAAATGTTTCAAGTATGTATTGCCTAGTATGCAATATAAGGTGTGATTACGATTATACCCTTAAGTTTCATGAAACCGCGACGTAGACTTATCATTATGCCACTTTTTTCAAGGCACGGTAAGAGTTCATGAGTATGTTGTGCTGGCCCTGAGGCACCAAGCCAGTCGTGCTCCGACATGGAATAACATTCGTTAGTTCGATCTCGAACTAGTAAGAGCTAATCACCCGAACGGGGGTTGTCAATCCCCAGTAGATCTATTTTATAACATTCGCGTTTACCCTCCGAGTAATTAACAGTTCATGCAACCTAAACTAATTCGTAATCATTTGGATCAAAGTACATTTGTTGCGTCCATAAGTAAAAACAAGTATTGTAAACGAGTTTGTAATCAACCATTGTAAATGAGTTTGTAAACGTTCATGTAACCGAGTTTGTAATCAATCATGTAAATGAGTTTGTAAATGTTCATGTAAACGATTATATAAATGAGTTACGAAATCCCCCAAAAAGTTTTGTTTTAAAAAAAATTGCAATCTAGTATGTAAAAGAGCTTGTAAATGATATTAAACAAGTGTACGAGCATGATTGCCCCTCCCCCCGAGATTTGTAAAGTAATGTAAAACAAGTGAAAGAGGGGCTATAAATGTGAGACTTCATAAAATTCGAGTAATTTATCAATTCATATTTTATTTTTACTTTTACCGTTAAGTAAAATTTTATTTTTACTTTTACCCGATTCGACTAGTTTCGTGATCCTATCTAAGTTTAAGTCGTATATTAGACATTCTTCCGTCTTCGTGCCTATCGTAATTAAATATTTCCATTTTCACCCCTAAGTTTTATAAATTTTATTTTTACCATTTTCAGTTTCGATTCGCGTTTAGCCGAAACCATGTCAAACTAGTGTTTTTACATCTATTAGCATATTAACTAAATGTTGTAGCCCAAATTAGTGTAGTGCAATTTGTTAAAAAGTGTAGTGCAATTTGTTAAAAAAAATCATAAGCCATGGTCCAAGCCCATAAGGGGCCGGCCACTTTGAGCCAAACAAACATCCCATATAATTTTTTTAGACAATATGCTTCCTTATAAAAAGAATCCAACTATAACTCACCTTCCTTTTATTTTTCATAAACACAATTACAACTTTATTAAAAAAACTGTCCTCCTTTCTCTTTGTGTGGTTCGACATCAACAAAACCACCATCACCACCATTGTTAAAATTTGATCAACCACTTAAATTACCTCCTAATTCATTCATGTACTAATCCCCATTAGTTATTTTCAAGAAAATTCAACATGCAAGGCACTTTCAAGATTTTAGGATTATGAAGAATTCTTTGACTATGGGTAATGTCAGCAAGGGCCATTTAAAAGGGTTTTAATTATAAGCAATATTGAAAGATTTTGGGTTGCAAAAAGATTAAGGGTTTTGCTATAAAGGGGTGTTTGGTGTTCGACAACAACATAGAACCCACAAGGGTTTTGAGTTGTTGATTTTCTTTCTATTATACTACATTGTAAGTATACTTTAATTTTCTTTGATCATATTTAATTTTGTGTGCATGTGTTCAATTATGTGCTAAGAATCCCTAAGTATTAGTATTGGTGATGTTCTTGATGTTTGGATAAATTGTGGTTATAATATTGGATGGAGATTAGGCTTATAATGATGTTGTAATGTTGTGAAAGTGTGAAAATTAAAGTTTGAAGGGGTTTAAAGCTACCCAAATTAGTGCAGAAAATTTGAGTGCCTTATTCGGCCGGGTCAAACTTAGTAAGACTGAAATTAGAACTTAAATTATGTTAGGGGACGTTAATAGCTTCGAATCGATAGGTCGCACGTCCCGTAACTCCTAAAAATGAAGTTTTTATGGCCTCCGGAAGTTTACAAATTTATAAAAACGAATTCTGCATTTTATAAATCAATACTTGCTGATGCGATTTTCATGAGCCGTTTTGGGCCCTTTCTGGTCTGAACCGGCCTTCCGCTAAAACTAAGAAGTTGTTTAGAATGACGTTTTACCTTTTCGCGAGGTTTGCCAAGTCTAAAAATGTGTAATGATAGGCCGAAAAGCATAGGGAAAGTCTGCGTTTTTCATATTTTATTAGTTACATCAGACCTGAGAAAGGGGCATTTTCATCATTTTCTGTCGAGTTTTGGGTCTCGGCTAAAACTAAAAAGTTGTTCAAAATGCCGTTTTACTTCCCCGCGAGGCTTGCGAAGTCTGAAAATGGGTAATTTTGGGTTAAAAATCCGAGGGTCAACCTAGAAAAGGCTTTGACTTAATAAAAGTCAAAATTTATAAAGAGATCATATAATGTGGTAAGGGTTTAATAGACTTAAAAATGTTTAGGCAAGAAATATTATACTCCATAGGTCGGGTTAAAACTTTTTGTCACTTCTAAAAATAGTAAGGTCAAAAATTAGTAACTTACTAAAATTGGAAACTTTTTCTAAATAAAAATTAAACGGAAGGGTAAATAGTTTCGTAGGCCTTAAAGAAAACACGGTATGAGATGTTGATTATAAGAGTTTTAAGCGGGTGAAGGGATTCTAACACATGGTTACGGATGATGCAAGCACAATAAGGGCACACATTATTTTTATATACGATTATGCATTTTGTGATAATATTTAAAGCTTCTAATAACACGCCACTTGTATTTAGGTCGTGGTTGATTCGTTGGTGCTTATTCTCTTTATTTGATTCTTGTCCGAACTAACTTCTACACGGGTGAGTTCATAGCCCCCTTTCTATTTACTTGTTTTACAAACTCCGGGGGAGATTACATGCATGCTTTACATTTTAGACACAAGTGCTTTTTAAACTGTATGTTATGCCTGCTATTATTGCCTAAGTACCACTCTTGCCATCTAAGTCCCCTGGTATCATGAACCGTCAATTTCTATGGTAATGAGCGCGAGTGTTGTGGATAGATCTATCGAGACTGACCATCCCCGTCCTGATTATGGTTTCTAGATAACCATGTGGCGCATTTAACATTTGAGGTATTACTTTCTAGGGTGTTTGGTAGAACATCCTACTTTCGTGGGGCATTCCAATCTATTGATTGAAGTACGTTAAGGTTTCGGTGTCATGAGCTTAGTGCAATAATACATATTTCTTTTAGACTTGGTGAATTTGTTTCTCTTGTCTACATTATTTAAATCTTGTGGTCCACTAAATTGTTTGTTTACAATAGCATTACTCGATTACTTAATCATTATTTTATGATTAAAACCTATGAATTCACTCAACAATTTGTTTGACTTTTTAGCATGTTTTATCTCAGGTTTTCAGGTATATTGCTCGGAGGAAAGCCGCACGGATATGTACTTTTTGAGACTCTACAATTTATACATTTGATAAAACTTCTTTTTGAAAAATTGTGTTCTGTAAAATCTTTAAGACCAAATGTGTCACTCAAATAATCCAGTTACTATTATATCAAAGCTTATTTTGTTTATCAATTTACGAAAGTGGATTTCTCGGCACAGACGTTAAAGACCATAGACAAATCTTTAAAACCACATAGATCATAACGGGTCTTTCGACCTATACCGATATGATTATATAATCTAAGTTGATAAGCAAAAATAGATAAGATGGGATATAACAGGGTTGCAACATAAGCTTAGGATTAAAGCGGTCAAGATCATACCAAACACTTATTCATTATCGTAACTTCACCGAGTAGTCATGAGAGATTTAGCCTCTCATGGCTAAGGAGTTCATAACAAAAGTACTCATTACATAAATTTCCATTATTTCAATAACAAGGTAAGAAAACTTCTTCGTTCTTGATCGTTAGATCTTTTTCTTCAAGGGAAAAGGTATTTCTTGGTGTTTTGGTGAAAGGGGAAAGGTATGTGTGTGTAGAATGAGATAGGTAGTGAGAAATGGTTATGAGAGGAATGATTTGGTTAAGAAATTTCGTCTCAATTTATAGGCAAGATTTTGGTGCAAAGTGCGGCGCACTTACAAATAAGTGCGGCGGACTTGGTGAGTTAATGCGATAGCATTTAATGACTTTTACTGGAAGTGCGACGCACTTACAAATAAGTACGGCTGTTTTGAGGAGTTAATGCAGGTGCATTTAATGGACTTTAATTCTTCAATCTTTGGGAAAATGTGCGGCGCATAATATTATAAGTGCGGCGGTGTTTGAACTTCAGAGGAAAGTGCGACGCACAATGTAACAAGTGCGGCAGACTTCTTGATTTTTGGCTAGAAATATTTCTTTTCTTGTATTCGCCTCCCAAAGTGTATAGATTCTTGAGCTTGGGTCTTTAGAGTCTTCAAGTGAACCTATAAGCAATTTAAGCTTAATTAAGTTTCAAAAGTTCACGAGAAATGATAAAATATATATAAATAACGCCATAGAAAACATGTATAATTTGGGCGTTATCAGGGGCCATGCATTCTCCATAAACAGTAGCGACAAGTAACAGTATCAATGATGAGATAGGAATGATCAACAACGAGGAACGAAGTCGAGAGATCCTAACCGCGACCTAAGTTAATGACGCGCTTTAGGAGAAAGAAATATGAAATGAAACTACGCTTAAGTCTTTTATAAAAAGTAATAGAAAATAATAGAATGTAATAGAATCCATATGTGTTTATGTCTTAGATTAATTAGTCAAATTGTTTCTTTGAAGATATATGATTTTAGATTAAGTTACGACTCATAAACGAAAAGTTACTATTTTTGAAAAGCTTAGAAATCCCAAATTGTGCTTAAACGCCCTTTGAAATCTTAGTGTTGAGTTTTCCTTTCAATTGATGGATATTAATGTCTATATTATTCTTATAACCTTCTACTTATACTTCACATGCCTTATTTATACTTTAAACATCTTTTATCCCTGTATTCAAGTTTTTTTTATTTTGACCGGTTTTCATAGTCACTTCACTAATTTTTATAAAATATCAAATGACCTCACATGACTTTCATATTCCATTTCTAACAACCTCAATATGTCATAGACCTACTTTATTTTTCCCTAAAAGGTTTGACAAATCTAACTATTTTTCAAAAATTCGACAACCCTAAGTGTCCTGAAAATGACCTGATCCAACAACCCAAAAGTTTGGCTTGACCAGAACCATTTAGACCCTTCAATAAAATCTAAAAAAATTCTGGAAAATCCTATACATTATGAACTTCCTACAGTAGCAACACTATCAATTAAAAAGGTGTTTTGTCATGGTTCTTGACCACACCAACACAACACAAAAATTGTACCCAAAACTCAGATTTGACACCCAATCTTGTAAAAATGTTTTGACTGACCTCTGATCACTTTTAAGTCACGAAACCACTTTTTTTTAAAAAAGTAGACTCTTTGAAATTGATTTTAGGCTCTATAAATTCAATAAAAGCTATCCGGATGGTCGAGTTATGATGCTTACAAAGTGACCCAAAAATCTGCCAGTTTTTACCAATCCGAATTTACAACAATCAACTTAACCAAACGCACCCATATGCTAGCCCATCATCCCTAATTTGATTTTTGATGACCAAAACCACTAATTTACAGAATCTTAATCATATCCTAATTCAGCAATCGAAACCATCCTTAATAACAACCTAATTCCCAATTCAAATTCATCCAATAACAATTTTTATCACACAATCATATGGATTCTATATCATGCAAATCAAATACAATATAATTATATGAAAATAAAATCAAGAATAGTTTGAGATTACTCACAATAACACATATGAGCAAGATCGAAGTCGAAACACGAAACCCTTTTGGTTCTTGATCCCAGCCGAACCTCAAACACACCCAAATCAACAAAATCTTAACTTTTTAATTACTCAAATCTTTATAAAATCATTTGCATGTAACCTCTTCTAGCTTGATCTTGATTAAAACCCATAAAATCAATAAGTTTTGATCTTTAAGAAATCTATTTGCGTGTTGGATTTTTGTGTTGTTGATGATTAGGGAATCAAAATTGTTGGATGATGGATTTATGGTGGTGGTGGTGCTCGATGGTGGTGAAGGGGAAGGGAGGGAGGAGAAGATAATTCTTACTATGTGTTTTAGAAGTGCAGGAAGTGAGAAAAGAAAAAGAGGTGTCGACATATATCAAGGGGGTGTTTGGACCGGCCCCTTAGGGGGCTTGGTTCCATGTATTTTTTTGTTTGCTAGTCCATTAAGTATTATCTAGTTAAATGATTAGGCCCAAAATCTATTTAATAAGAACGGTGTGTTTTTAAAGGAAAACGTTTTGTTTTAACACGGATTCGGCTAAGACACGAAATTAATCGGGGAGCACAAAATAAAATAATCGAGCTCTCGGGCATAAAAGAAGAATTTTTAAATTCTTATAACGCTTAAACGGATATAAATCCTAAGCACGGCTCGCAAATAGCTAAAACGCTGAATTTCACCAAATCGGATAACAAGTAAAACACGTGATTTTATTCGGAAGTCAAAATAGGAACGGAGTCGGGATTTAACATTGACCGTAAACTACGGGGTGTTACAAAAATGACGTAGAGGTCTACCTAGTTGCTATGGTTATTAATTTGGTTTTCCATGACAAACACGTTCTATGAATACGCACACAAAACTTGATATAGATAGAAAATTGGTTCTTGATAAGAAGTTTTAAGGTGACTACTACTCAGCATGGCATGGTCCTTCCTGAATTATACATAGGTGGTCAGGCTATGTATATTTGAGGGCTAACGATGCGACGCTCATTTTCGTCAAAATAGTGTTATGTATAAAGACGTATCAAAAGTTTTATAAGATGACAAAATGATTCATAAGATGGAGGTAAGGTTGTTTTTAGGATGACAATAAAAAAGTTTGCGAGAAAGCCGTAAGATGGTTTACAAGCCAATAGCTAAATAGATCATGGGGTGATAGTAAAATAATTTATGCGATGGAGATAAAATAGTTCCATAAGGTAAAAACAAGATGTTAGTTTATCTTACGATAGTAAAATAATTTGTCAACGATAGTAAAATGGTTTATCATGTGATAGTGAAATGTTTCATAAAGTTATAATATTTTAGTAAGTGGCTTGCATAAATAGAGAGTTGAAATAAAATTGACGAAATTTTCACAATACCATAATTTGATAGATAATTGGGTTCATTGTTTTTCCCACCAAAAGACTACATGGTTTCTTAATACTACAATCCTCCAATACTAGACAATACATAAATAATGAGACAGCAGCTCTATGGGTAAAATCCATGATGACTGATCATGGGAGCCTCGAGCGCCTGAGACTCTCTAGCTCCTCCTGAACCAAACCTAACTGGTGCTCAATCCTTTCACAGGCCTCTCTCTCGTCCTTCACTATGCCATGAAGCCATGTCTCAACAACCTCCAATGATCTAACTCTAGTGCGCAAAGTGACCCCCTCTGTCTCAGCTCTATTTGCTCTCTCTCAGAGTTAGTAGGTCCTCCTCGATCTCCTCCCACCTTTGTGTGGGCATGTTTAGCAATCGCTCCCGAATACCACGTATCACCTCCCCATGTCAGGCTAGTGTCCTCACAACGATCGCCGCAGGAAAAGCAACATAGGGTGAACAATATCCACCCTGATCTCAATCGGATCCCTAAATGAATATGCACTCATGGCAGGGATGGAAACGTAACATGGCGAAATGGAATGCATAGTGGCATAAATGAATGATGGTAAAATATCATATAAGATAAATTAATGTTTGGATAATGTTTAGGACATATGAGCTTATAGTATTACTTTGCCTTAAAAAATGTTCTTGTATTTATATAGATAACTCTTATATAAATAAGTGTAAAATATACGCAAGGTAGGGTGAGTATATATATATATATATATATATATATATATAAGTCACGTAAGCAAGTAAGCAAGTAGTGTATATGTACATTGAATTTTTTGATGTGATGCAATGTTTGTTAAAACGGTTATAGTCTAGGTAAAATATGCAATCTAGTTCTCTATAACCTGACTCTGATACCAATCTGTAACACCCCCAAAATGGGTCGTAGCGGAATAAGGGTCCAGGAGCGTTACTTCATAATACCGTTGCACAAGACATAAGAGAACGACCTCTAAAAGTGTCGTTTGAAAAGTAATCTTGTAAAGTTTGGACTCCAATTCACATCAAGTAAGCCAAACATCTATTTCACCTGAGAAAAACATGCTTAAAAGTGTCAACATAAAGTTGGTGAGTTTATAGGTTTATGTAAATGTAAATGTTGGATCAAAGATTTATAAAGTGTAACACCTCCAAAATGGGTCGCAGCGGAAAGTATGTCCGGGAGCGTTACTTCATGAGTACCCTTGCACAAGCTATGAGAGAACGACCTCTAAATGTGTCGTTTGAAAAGAAATCTTGTAAAGTTTGGACTCCAATGCACATCAGTTATGTCAAGCATCTAATTCACATAAGAATAACATGTTTAAAAGTGTCAAGTTGGTGATTTCATAGATTTTTGTAAATGTAAATGTAAATCACAAAAACTATATATACAAATTTACTGTGTTACAAGTCCCGCCCATACAAGACTTGCAACGCATAAACTCAAATATATAGGTTTTTAAAATGCGTGTAAACACGAACCACACAAAATGCGTTTGTTAAAATGTTGGAATCAAAGATTTGTATAAAAGTTGAACCGCAATTGATTAAATAGTATGATAATTGTAATGAACACAATACCCCAAAATGTTTCAAGTATGTATTATAATGAGCACAATATCACGAAAAGTTTCAAGTACGTATTGTAATGAGCACAGTATCACAAAATGTTTCAAGTATGTATTGTAATGAGCACAATAACACAAAATGTTTCAAGTATGTATTGTAAGGAGTGATTACGATTACTCTAAGTTCATGAAACAGAGGCGTAGACTTAAAAGTATGCCACTTTATTCAAGGCATAGTAAGAGTTCTAGTGTATAGTTGTTGGCCCTGTAGAAACCAAGCCAGTCGTGATCGGATATGATATAAGTTCGTTAGTTCGATCTCGAACTAGTGAGAGCTACTCACCCAAATGGGGATTGTCGATCCCCAAATAGATCTATTTTATAACAATCGCGTTTACCCTTCGAGTAATTAACAGTTCAATCCACTTAAGCTAATCCTTAATCATTCGAGTAAAAGTAAAGTTTTTGCGTCCATAAGTAAAAACAAGTATTGTATCTCACCGTGAGATATGAAAATAAGTTTGTAATCAATCATGTAATGAGTTTGTAAACGTTCATGTATCCGAGTATATAAATAAGTTACGAAATAAAGTATGTAAACAAGTATGTAGAAGAGTATGTAAAAGTGATTGTAAATGTCCTTGTATTTTAAACATTATTTCACCATAGATTAATATAGGTTCAAATCCAATACACGTTTGTAATATTTTATAAACCATAAAAACAAACCCTAGATGGTGATTAACATAATAACAAGTATATAAAATATGTAAATGAAGAATTAGAAAGACTAAGGTTCAAGTAGACCTTAGAAGAGTGTAAGATGATGAAGAACACAAAATCAAACCTAATAAATCAAACCCAAATTCGAAACCCTAACTTTCTTCTTGATTAAACCCTTGTTTAATTTACCAACCAAGCTTCCAATACACCTTGAATCACCTTAGATATAACTACTAACAATACTTGAACACTTGTATCTTTATAAAATCAAAAATTATTAGAAACCCTAATTGTTAAACTTGAGTCATGGGCTTTTGAGTTTTAGAGAGAGTTGTGAGTGTTTTGATTACTTGTAAAATGGAAGAGTATACTAGTTATCATAAGACTTGCTATATACAATCAAAGGTAATGTGCAAACCACCTTAAATCAAACCACGGACTGTAGTGGTTTCAAGGACTAGTTGTAAGAGATTGTAAGGTGTTCTCCTCCTCCCTAAGAGGAGGGAACAGTTCAAACCATGGGGAGTACTCTTTGATTAGCCAATTACTAGAGAAGTGTGTTTGTAAGAGTACTTGGTGTAAGGTTAATAAAGTGGAAGTGACTTTAGTAGAGCTTTAAGATTTAATTTATGTGATTATAAGCTTGGATCCAGTTCTAGTGTTTTTAGAAGTGAAAAATTGATTTAATTTTTGGGTATTGAGTATAATAGTGGGTATTTGTTTGAGTATAGATAGGTATAGGTGCTTTTGGGTATGCCTAAATGTATTTTATCGTGAAACGTAAACGTTTTACGCAACCGATAGAAATAAAATATGAAAAGTTATAAATTATCCTCGTAATAATTATATAACACTTGCTTGATGTAAAATTTTATTTGTTTGATGTCCGTTTACGTTGAATGTTGATTTTTAGTTTACGCGATTTAGCTAAACGATGAAAATTAAAAGCAAACGCGTAAAAGTTTAAAATAAATAGTTGAATATTTATTGATGTAAATGACGTAAAAATGTGGATTGTTACAGTCTCCCCATGTTAAAAGAATTTCATCCTGAAATTCAGGTTGAGTTGTCTTCCGGAATGGTGCTGGTGAAGAGGTGTAGGTTTCAATTTCTTGATGGTGGTTAAACGTGCCAGTGGATTGCCCTAGGGTGGCTAACGATGCGTCTTCGACTTTTTGGATTGGATTTGGTATGAGATGATGTCGGCTTTATAGTAAGATGGTGTAAGAGTTTACTTAGTTTTTTTATGATTATTAGCTTGGTTCCTCGTGATAAATACGTTTTATGAATACGCACACAAAACTTGATATAAATAGAAAATTGGTTTTTGACAAAGGTTCTATGGTGACTAGTCTCAGCATGGCATGGTCCTTCCTGAATTATACATAGGTGATCAGGCTATGTATATTTGAGGGCTAACGATGTGATGCTCATTTTTGTCAAATAGTGTTATGTATAAAGTAGTGTCAAAATGGTTTATAGTGTGATAAAATAATTCATAAGATAAGAAGACACGGTAGTTTATAGGATGACAACAAAATGATTTGCGAGATGATCGTACGATAATTTATAAGATAATAGCTCAAGATGGTAAAATAATTTATGCGATGGAAACAAAATAGTTTCATAAGATAAAAACAAGATGTTAGTTTATTTTACGATAGTAAAATAATTTGTCAAATGATAGTAAAATGGTTTATCATGTGATAGTGAAATGTTTCATAAAGTTATAATGTTTTAGTAAGTGGCTTGCATGAATAAGTAGAGGATTGGAATAAAGTTGACAAAATTTTCACAACATCATAATTTGATAGATAGTTAGATTCATTGTTTTTCCCACCAAAAGACTAAATGTTTTCTTAATACTACAAATCTCCAATAGTACATAAATCATGAAGCAAGATGTCTATGAGCGTTGTCCGAACTGACTGGTCACGAGCTCCTTGAGCTTCCTAAAGTCCTCTCGGTCCTGACGGTGGGACTCCTGAACCGCAGCCATCTACTGCTCAATCCCAATACGAGCTAGCCTCTCATGGTTATGAGTAACCTTCTCGACTACCTCCATAGTCTTAATCCTAGCGCGTAGTGAAGCATTCTCTGCCTCAGCAATGTCTACCCTAAATCTCAAAGTTGTCAGCTCCTCTTGTATGGGCACTCCTAACAAATGCCCATGTATGCCCCGTATAGCCTCCGCGTGTTGGGCTAGTGTCCTCACAACGGCCGTTGTAGGAAAAAGTTTGATGTGATGCAATGTTTGTGAAAACCTTAGATATAACTACTAACAATACTTGAACACTTGTATCTTTGTAAAATCAAAAATTATTAGAAACCCTAATTGTTAAACTTGAGTCATGGGCTTTGGAGTTTTAGAGAGAGTTATGAGTGTTTTGATTACTTGTAAAATGGAAGAGTATACTAGTTATCATAAGACTTGCTATATACAATCAAAGGTAATGTGCAAACCACCTTAAATCAAACCACGGACTTGTAGTTTTTTCAAGGACTAGTTGTAAGAGATTGTAAGGTGTTCTCCTCCTCCCTAAGAGGAGGGAACGGTTCAAACCATGGGGAGTACTCTTTGATTAGCCAATTACTAGAGAAGTGTGTTTGTAAGAGTACTTAGTGTAAGGTTAATAAAGTGGAAGTGACTTTAGTAGAGCTTTAAGATTTAATTTATGTGATTATAAGCTTGGATCTAGTTCTAGT
>BQNB010020855.1:28331-64966 GCA_026074375.1 Tanacetum coccineum | reverse complement strand
AAGGCTACTTGAGGACAAGTATGATTCAAGTGAGGGGATATTTGATGACATCAAATAACGTCTATTTTATAGCATCATTTATCCTATGTATTTAATCCATTTTGTATAATTATTGCAAAGAATTGTTACTTAATCATTTGTATTTGAGAATTGCAGTAATTATGGAGTACTTAATGAAGTTATGCTAAAAGGCACGCACTTTGGAGCATAAACGAAGAGTTTGAGAAAGTCTACTGATCTGACAGCAAATACACCGTATTATTCTAGTATAACAACCCGTAATTTTCATAAATGTAAATATCCATCTATTAAGTTAGATGATGTACAATCTATCAATTATATATGAACTCACCTTTTTCAGGGAAATGTTTTGCTTTATTATATTACTTACTTTGCCAATATCTCAATGTATAACATTTCTTGCATAACTAAAGTTAACGGGCTCAGGCAACCTACATATGGCAATCCTATATTCATATATGTCAAGCAATCATCATAATATATCAAGTCAATATCATAATATCATTCTTACAAAGTACATTACTCATATAAGGTACCATTTGCAACATTATATCAAAACAGGCTTTAAACCATTATCGTATGCCTCTAAACCCTAATTCCATGAATGATTAATATCTAAAGTGAATGTAAAAGCTAATAAAGCATATGTACAAATATATATAACATCTCATTTGAAATATAAAACCTCTTCAAGTCAAAGTACAAGTCTCTAAAAGCTCAATGTACAAGTCATTAAGTATGATCTCCAAAATAGCCGTTTTACCTCCGTTTTCATTCTAATCTCTTCACCACCACTTATGTACAAGCTACTACACTCAATATACAATGTGTAAACCCTAATTATTCTATTCATAAACTTTCATACATCTTTTTACACTCAAAACCCTAATTCAAAACCCTAAACCCTAAAACCGAGCTAGTTTCTAAATCATGACCCGTTTCTTGATTTTTATCCATTGTAAACCCAAACCAACTCTCAAATAAGTTATAATAACATAAATTACAACATTATCAATCACATTCCATCATTATTTCACCATATTAACAACAATGTACAAGAAATAAATCTAGAAAACCCTAATTGTGCCCTAATTGGAACTTTTGACCCGTTTACTCATTTCTACCCATTTTAACCCAAACCACCTATCAAATTTTGATTATAATCCTTAATATAAGTCTTAGGATCAGTAACCTATCATTCCTAATCAAATGTACATGAAATTCAAGCTTGAAAACCCTAATTAAGCCCTAATGTACCCGAAACTCATAACCTTTGCATTTTGACCCATTTTGAAAGTTTTTCTTGCATTCAAGCACCTTGATGATGCACCTACTTGAAGTGCAAGCTGCTTACAAGGACCTCTCTCAAATATCTACTCCATTCTTGGTCTTGAAATGAGCCACATCACCCCTTTTTCTTTCTTCTTAGCCGCGGCATACAAGGACCAAGACAACACATCAAAGCTAGTTTCTAGCTTATACAACTTATTCTCTAGCCTCTACTCATCATCCTCTAGCCCTTACACATGTCTTATATCAGATCATAAGCATTCCTTGGCCACCAAGATCATTTCAACTATAAATAGAAGCATAAACTCTTCATTTGAACTCATCCCCCACTTCCTCCTCTATAACCCTTACATAGAAGCAATCCTTTGCTCTAATAGATCCTAAGAGGTCTTAAGAAGGCTCAAGTACAGAAAGGAAGCAAAATAAACCAAGAAACAAAGCCCGGGAATCGTTATTCTAGGCGTACGAAGCTAAAAGTCCCGATTCCAACCCATTTCTAAGCTATAAGCTCAAGACCAGGTTCTCTAAGCTTATATTCTGTATTCATACCTTTATAATGTTCATATGATCATCCTAAAATCATAATATGAAGCTTTGAACTCAAAAACCTATGTGTTATACCTTTTTGATCCAAAACCGTACACCCGAAACCCTAATTTCATGTTTTTGCTTAATCTATAAGCTAAGCTTGTAAACTATTGTTATAATCTATCCCAATAAGCTTAAATAACATTAAAATAAGTGCTTTGATAAGTCATGAAAGAATTTGAGCTTAAAACCTGCGCGTTTTCATTTTAAAACCCTAATATGACCCGTTTTGCTTAACGAATCATTAATTTAAACTTGCGTTATGTTAAATCTTCATATTTTAGTTTATTATAACTTATAAATGTCTATTGAAATGTTAAAATAAGCTTGCATGGCAATTTGGACATGTTTTGTAAAAATTATCCATGCAAGGGGTATATATCGTAACTTTCAGAAACTTATAACTAAAAGGACTAAAAGTGTCATTTTATCAAAGTTATAACTACAAGGGTCTATTATGTCACTTTTTAAAGTACAAGGTTTACTTGGTATATCTTTTAAACTTGAGGGACCAAAGTCGTAAAAGTGCAAACTCCAAGGGTATATTCTGCCACTTTTCAAACTCAAGGGTCTAAAATGTAACATTTTGAAAAAGTATAAAAACACATTCAAAACATTACAAGACATAACTTTAATTAACGCTTGACGTGCTTAACATTTCCAGATATTGAATAAAATGCTTAAAACTGCTTATGTTATAACTATTATATCATTCATCATCGATGTGCTTTCAAAAATCATGTCCCGGATTCATATCATACCACAATACTAGGGAGCTTCATATTAAGGAGTTTCATCTTGGTATTACGTTCTGACTGAGTTGTTGGGTTTACGATTTAAAGTGCCCTAGCTCCTCAAACGTTTACTGAATGACTTCTGAATTATGATGGCCCGAACGGTGTTATGATAATTTTAATATCAAAACCGACATCGATGTAAAATCTTACATATTCAATCAAACTAAGACTTGACATATATTACCCCAGGTTGCCCGTGACGAAGCCGTTACTTTCATTTCATATACATTTGCTATCAATTTCCCTATAACTGTTCAGGTGAGTTCATAGCCTCGCATTTCAATCTTTTTATAAACCCGCGAGGGGGATACATGCTATAAACATGAATGCAATTATTTCTGTATGCTATTTCAATTTACTATTGCCTAAGTAACTGCTTTGCCTTTAAGTCCCCATAATCATGAACCGTTAATTACTCTCCGTAGTAAGCGCGAATGATGTGAATAGATCTATTTGGGTTGGACTCCCCGTTGGTGTATCCAGTAACGATAACCAATTGCACATCATTAGAAATCATGCGGGTATTTTGGCAAAGGTGCCCGCAGGGGCAATATTATCATTATAACCTAAGGCATCGGATTCATGAGCTAATGGCAATAATAAATTATGTTTTCAATACTAGGTGTATATCAACGTAACCCAAATATCGCATTTGCATTCAAATTATATTACTTAAACCTATGGATTTCACTCAACCTTTGTGTTGACTTTTTAGCATGTTTTATCTCAGGTAACTAATGGCACAGAGTGACAAGGACACGAAGATGGAAAAACCGTTATCATTCAAATGTTGTATTTTAGATTCTGGAAACCTCTCGTTTGTAAAAACTCTGAAGAAATAATGAATGATAACTTATTTTCAAAAACGACTCTTTTGATTCATTTTCTATGATTATGACTGTTGTACCCTTGAAGTAATACCCCAGATTAGCTTCCGCTGCTATATGTAAAAATGGGGGTGTTACAGCAGCAAACATTGATTGAGCATCAACATACTGGTTAAAGGTAAGTTGATGCTCATTGGGCAGTGCCATGAGCAAAAGACTTCGAGCCTTTACATCATTCTTTTTGCAAATCTTTTCTTCAGCAGTAGAGGGCACTGTCATTTTCAATGTTGTTGATGGACCAGATTCTGGTGCTGTAACAGGAATAGGTACCCATAAATTTCCATTTTCTATTACCTCCCATAACGCATAATCTTGGATCTGAAAGTACTGCTTGATCCTGATTTCCCACATCTCATACTCTCCTAGTTTAAGCATAGGAAGCTTTGCCAACGCATTGTTCTGAGAATTTTCTAACTCCATTATTTCTAGATCAAAGTTTCTCAAAGCATAGGCTCTGATACCACTTGTTGATCTCATGCCTTGATCGATTCTTACTATAAAGTGTTTTACCTTTGGATGAATCACAAAATAACAATGTTGAAACTTTTGTATGCATACCAAAGTGTATTTGCGGAATCTACACTTTGATACTCTAGAGATGATATGAATGGAACATAATAAACAAGACAAACAAGGGAAGTAATACCAAAACTGCTTCCAATAATTATTAGAATAATAATACGGAGTACTCTGGAATACAGGGTTACAACCTTTAAGCTATCATAATAATTTTTAAAAGTATTCGTCTAAGTCCTAAAGAAGTATATCTATGCTAAAACCTAAGATCTCCTTTTATAGAACACAAGGAGTCCTTTACAAAACTAACTACCTATCTTTTAGGATCAGTTACAAACAACCCATAATAATCTCCATGCATACTTATCTCCAAGTCAGCAACTTTGACCATCAGCAGTATTAACTATTTCTCCTAGCAGTATTAATTAACACTGGCAGTACTAAGTATGTACTGGCAGTACTAACTCCATTAGTACTGTTAGTTATACCTTGGCAGTATTAAGTCTTGTGAAGATTTATTCCTAACAAGTTCCGATTATCTCTAAACCGGAACCATGCAACAATCAAACCATTAATGAGTTCCCACGGACTTTGCCAAGTGTTCACCCGACATCCTGTTCCGGAGATGAGAATTCATTCACTTATGATTCCAAACCTAATTTTGTTGATGATTCTCCTAACATTTTCAACCCACCTCCACAACCTCCTATGTATTCTTGTGAATTTTGCGGGAACGATGCTCGTTATGGTCACTATTGTACACCTTAAGTTCCGTTTATCTATCCTGAACCATGTTACAATCAAGACTTTAATTTCCCGCAAGATTTTCATGATCAACAACAACAATATCTTTGTTATGAAAATTATAGGGGCCCGTATGAGACTTTTGAATGTCGACCGTTGAATTATTATGAACTTAATCCGTGTTATGATTCTAATTATTCCGATTATGACCAATTTGATAATTTTCACCCACAACAATTTCCTTGTTGTGAAAATTGTGAGGGACCTCTTGAAACTTACCAATGTCAACCAATGAATGAAGACTATTATCATGAGCAAAATTCTTGCCATGATTATAATTCTTTTGGTTTTGACCAATTTCAACCCCCGCAATATACCGTCAATCATCCAATCTCCAATGTTCAAAATAGCCTTTTCAATGCTCAAAATGACCTTCTCAATTCTCAAAACAAGCTTATGGAGCAAATGACATCCATATGTGATATGGTTGGTCAATATATGCAAAAGAAGGAAGAAGAAAAGCGAATTGCGGAAGTGCAAGCGGCTAAAGATCGATATTAGAAGATTCCCATTTGCTACGATAATGACGAGGACTATACCATTGCAATCACACCCGTCTTACCAACCAAGGAGCCCGTTAACTCTCTAAGTATGGGGGATGCGCATCTTGACACTATTCCGGCAATGGAATCGGACGAAGTAATAAAGTCTAGTGTTGAGAACCTTGTCCCGATCCTAAGTGAGTCCAAGAGTATTCCTGACAGTGTGTGTGATATGCCTCTGTGTAACAATCTTACCCCTCTTGAAGCTTTTAAAGAACATTCTGAGACTATCATCGATTCCAACGATGATTCTTCTTCGAGTGATGACGATTCTTATGAGAATATCGATTTTGTCGATGCATCACCTCCTGATGCTGAGATCGTCAGCTTAGAGGTGGTGGAGATTGTTATCCCAGAAGTTGGAGGGATTGATGATGATATTCTTCTAACAATCAAAGACGATATCCCTTCTGATAAATTGTTGATTCAATCTTCTTTATTGCTAGCATCAAAAGCATTAAAAAATAATCCCACTCCATTTCCGATGTTATGGACCAAGTCTTCCTCCCACATCTCTTAACCTTTTCTGGAGAGACCACACTATTTGATAATTCTTTAACCGAATCTGAAACTTTTCGCTTTAATCTGGAAGAGATTAGTAGTGGCAGTACCACTACTCGTTCTGATTATTCTCTTCCGGATTATGAAGCCTTCTATGACGATCATATTGAAGAAAAGAGTAGTGGCAGTACCACTACTCATGCTGATTTTTCTCAATATGATTCGTTCATCTTTGATCTTTCGATCAATCCATTTCCTCCTGCCGATAGGAGTGATTTATATCATGAGGAGTTCGCCGATGAACTCGCTCACATCATATCTCCACCGGAGTATGATTGTTTCTGCCTTAAGATTGAGCCTGAGCTGGGCAATCTTACTATGGATGTGGTGGGGGATATTTTTCCAACAAGAGAACCAAGAGTTCATGTGCCTAATGTTTTGGCCACCCATCCCACTGGATCTGGATCTCATACTTTTTAGTGATTCTCTCTTCGCTTATATATGGATCTTTCTTCCATTTCTCACGTATCCAGTTGCTCCTCCATATCTTCTCTCCTGTGGGAATGAAGATACCATTTTTGACCCCGGCATCTCCATTTATCATTCTTTTATGCCGGATGTATCTCATCGGAGTGGAACTTTCATGAAATTCAATGTTTATCCAAACCACTTGAATGAAAGTCCGATGGAGATTTTATCTTCCACTTGCTCCCCCATGGACCAATGAATTCGGGGTCGAGTCGAGCTTGTGACTCGGTTAACAAAAACAAGGCGCTTCATGGATAGCAACCCATGCTTATCCATTTTATCTTCTTTCTATTTGCTAATAAGTGTTTTTGTTGTTGTAAGGAGGCTCGCCCTTTTCCATTATCCGTGTTTTGTGTTTTGTGATTTATTATCCAGGATTGCCCAGATTTTTGAAGCCTCTCGTGCTGGCGGTTTTGTCCTTCGATCATAAGAGCTTCAAATCCTCAGCTTCAATTGGGAATCCGATATCCTAATCTTATCGACTAACATTTATCTTTAGCATAATTCATAAACGGCTTAGGATTTACGTAGAGACCCTTCTTAAAACATTGAGGAAAATGTTTTATTCTAGTATGGGGGGGATCTTCGATTTGATTGTGCCTGCAGCCATTGTTTTCACGTAATCTCGTTTTTACCACTAAAATTTCAAAAAAAAAAATGAAAAAATTTAAAAAATTTTCAAAAATAAAATAAGTGTTTTGTCGCAATTTTGACTTTCATGCTGGGTAGAATAAGAATAAAGTTTGACTCGATCGAGCGTGTTGAGCTCTAGCTTGTTCCTTAACTTTTAGACTAAGCGTTCGCGAATATTCGCGAAGAACGAAAAATGATAGTGTTAATTATGAGTGGGATGCTAAACAAGGATTATTTGGAAATCTTAAGAGCTCATGTGTGTAATTTGTCGCTTTTTATCCCATAAGCTCTTAACCGGATTAATATACGTGCTACTTTTGGAGATTAAACTTAAATCAACAATTTTTATATAGCAAAAATTTTAGCCTTAGTTCAAATTTATACTTGAATTTTTTAAAAAGAAGTCTTCTCTATATCAAAAATAAAAATAAAAAATGAAATGAAAAAAAATAAAAAATGATAAGTAATAAATATAAATTGTGGGCTGATAAAAGTTTGTTGTATCTTGCCGGCTCACAACCGATGTTACAGCCTTCTAAAGAAAGCCCATAGTAAGAATAATAATCTGAGACTGATAAAAGTTTGCTGTATCTTGCTGGCTCACAACCGATGTTGCAGCCTTCTAAAAGGTCGAGGGTTACAATTGCATCAATGTTCAATATTTAGTGTGAATTAATAAATAGATTTCTTTTTGTTAAATTCAAATATGCTTTTGAACTTTGGCTATTCTATTTTATAAGCTATGTGTATACGGGAAACCTGAGAGTTTTTGAAACCTAAGGTTCGTGAGTCCCGATACAAGTCTCTGTGAGGTGTCAAAAGCCTGGTCACTTAACCGCAAGGTTGGGATGTGCCAAGACGAAAGTCGCTACATGGGATGATCTCGCCTTCAAACTCATTATTCTCGGGTGGAACGTGAAACATAAAATTGTGCAAAACGTTGATCCATGGTTGAAATTCAAAATAGCACATACACCTAAGATATAATAATTATCGGTAGTGAAAAGTTCACAAGTTGCAAATATGAGTAGTGTTAGCATCTTAACTGATATTTAACTATGATTTCGTTTTAAGCTTGGTTTGGGATAGGTGAAAAATCAGGGACAATGAATTTATCCTTTTTGGGGCATTCTCAGATCAAAATGCATCTTGTTCTATGATCCCTAACGGTTATGAAAATAACGAAAGTCAAATAAGTTAGTTAGTTGCTTAAAAAGAAAAGTACACAAAAAATTGAGAAAAATGGAAAATAGAAAAATATGTGTAGGAATAAGTGTATACATTTAAATGGTAAAAGGGACTTGTCGAAGCTATTGATTCTTTAGTTCCCCTTGACGAACACTTAGCTACTTTTCGAGGTAATGAGTCGAGGGGGATCGAGATTCTTAGTTTTCGTAAGTGTTTACTTGTGGCATTGCATGAGGACACGACAATATCTTAGTATGGGGGATTTTGGTATGTGTGTAATTACACATACCTTTTACCTAATAAATCGACCCTAAACGACCAAAAACGCACATGAAATGCCATAAATATGCTTGTTTTTGTGTTTGTACTGTGCAGGTACCGGATATTCACTAAAGGACGAAAAATAAAGCCAAACCGGACAAAACCGAGCACGGATTTGGAAAGAGCGCGAAAAATTGAGGCCAAAGGTACAAAAATATTGAAAACGGTGATAAAATGGCAATTTCCGGATCGACTCGACAACGTTTGTGCATTTAATGAAGTCAAGACGAAGTCTAAGTCAACCTCGGGATACGGCATTAGAAAAGGCATGGAAAAACGAACCCGAAACCCTATCATGATAAAATGGGACGACCCGTGCCCATTTTAATGGGCCGGGTCAGCCCACTTTATCTAAATATTTATATAAAAACCCGGCCCAATTTCCCTTTTTAATTAAAAACCAAACGGGCCCAAAATGCTAAGGCCCGATCCATTCCCATAACACCATTAGCCCACTCCCTTATTCCCTTTCATTGTTAGTCCTTGAGGACTAACTATGCAAGCACCACTTAACCTCAAGGACCAAAGGTGCATAGTACAAGGACCATTGCTGCAATCAAACAATACAACTTCAGGGGTTCATCTTGCCATCTCACCAAAGTTTTCCCCTGCACCCTTATAACTTTTTTCCCGCCAACACTACTGTACACCCATCGTTTTCATTCGTACCCTGCAACAAACGATAATAACCAACCCCACTCTCCCACCCCACTTCAAAACAGTTTACCCCACACCACTAACCTACAAATCCACCATGGCAATCCCTATTCACACAATTCATCAGAGGAAAGATCAAGGGTCAGGATTGATTTGATTGATGGCCAAGGCAAATTGAGGGTCAAGATAGGTCTTTGAGCTCTCTCACATAACAAGCACAACTAGCACAGTATGAGAACCTTGGCTGCTTATATAATGAAAAAAGAAGACAGAGAAAAGAGTAGTAATGTAGGAGTAGCCTTAGTTTAACTTTTAATGGTTTAAGTTTTATATTTTCTGTCATTTTACTTTAAATCTTGTAAACCTTTAATGTTTTAATGAAAGTTTAAGTTTTATGCAAAATATTATCTTTTGAATTCTCTTAAATTGTTACTCGTGTTCTAGCTTATTTGTGCTTAAAGTCAGCTTAAATCTGCTTCTTGTTGCTTTATATACTTGCTAAATGCCTAGCATTGTGAATCCTTTGTGTGAATCCTTTTATTCAGTTTTAAAATTTGAGTTATAAAAGTTAAGGGAGTGTTTGGGTCAAGGGGTGAAAACGGGTCAAATTTAGTGTAAAATAGCCATGGGTCACCTAATCACTTCTTAAAAACTTTTCTCTTAGCTCTATTGAATGGTTTTAAAAGGCTTTAGTGTCTAGCCTAAGTTTTAAGTTGTTTTCTAAATGTTCTTCAAAATTTGTGTTTTAAATTCCTTGCATATGCTTATTTGATAAGACCTCTTAAAACTGCTTGTGAATCTTGTTCTAATGTTGTTTTTGAGTGATTAATGCAGTAGGATGAGTTCAGTAGGATCTTTGAAGTTTAAGTGTCCATTGGTATTTTATAAATCTGTCAAAGTTTTTTTTTCTAGTTTCTAAATAGCCAAAATTCAGCAGCTTATTTCAGTAAGGTCCCTTTAGTGTTAAGCCATGATTTTTAGGTTATAAGCTCATAGAGTGGTCCTACTTATTTTGTTTTCAGCTTAATTTCCATTTTAAAGTTCTTTTTATTAGCTTAAATTTAAGCCCAAAGATAGCCCTTTAGGTTGTTTTAGCAGGTTTAGCCCTTATATGCTTATTTCTTTTTCATGTCTTTCAGCTTGTTTCTCTTGTTTAATTTTATTCATATTTGCTTATTAAACGTAGAATGATATCTGCATTTGCTTAGTTCTTTTTTTCTATGCTTATTTAGTCTAGAATAGCCCCTAGCAGCCTTAAGCTTTCAAAGGCAGTACTAACTATTAAGTTAGTAGTGTCTAATTCATATGCTCTTTTCCTTCCCTTTTTAGCTAGATTCCTTTGCTAATTTTTGCTTCCCTGTGGTCATTAGATTTAGGACTTAGATAATTTTCAGTCCTTTTGTTTTCCTTTAGCTTATTTGCCCAAAAGCCAAAAATAGTTTAGGCCCTTAGTGATAACAAGCATTCTGTCTGTTTTTATTAAGGTTTTTCTGGTTATTTATTAGATGTCAATAAAATCCATAGTTACGAAAAGTGCTTATCTGTTTTGGCTTACCTTACGTTTTTCTTAGCTTATTTTCCATCTAAGTAGCATAGCAATTAGAAACTTTTCATTTTTAGTAAAACTTAAAAACTAAAAATCAGTATAACTAGCTTTTTCATAAGTCTTTTCAGGGGCTTAATTAAATTTCAAAATGTTATCTTTTTGCTGATTTAGATAGGCCTTAGGCCAAGCTTTTTAGGGATGTGCTTCATTAAGCCCTAAGGATACATATAAGGGCTTATTTTTAAGCCCAAAGTTGTCCTTTAGGCTGTTGCCTACCTGTTTTTTAGCCATGTTAGCTTATTTGAGTTTTTAGCTTATCTGTTACTCTTTTCCTGCTTATTTCTTTTTAGATTAGCTTATTAGGTTTAGTTACCCATCTATTTTAGCTTATTTATGTTTTCCCTAGCTTATTTAGCCATAGGACTAGCAACATTTGGCTTATTTTAACCTCAGAGTAAAATAGCATTTCTGTCCTTTCTCTTAGCTAACTAGCTTATTGGCTTTATCCTTTGTGCTTATTTTTGCTTAGAATAGCTTCTTAGGTTTAGTAATTTAACTTTGTTGCTTATTTAGTTGTTAGCATTTGCTTATTTGTCCACCAAATAAGCTCAACAGTTAGCTCATTTTAGGTCCTTAGTGAAAAAAAAGCTCACTTCCATTTTCTTTGCTTATTTTAACAACTTATTTTTAAGTTTCTCAAAAAGTGTCTTTTTTAAAAGTTGTTAGTTTTTGTGTGTTTTATAAGTTTTAAAAGAATTTAAAAAAAAAGTTTTATTAAAAAGAGAGAGGCCCAGGCTCGAACCTTGGACCTCCTCCTTTATACCCACGTCCCTAACACACACTCCATAACCAATTATGCCACAATAGCTCATCCGCTATTGTTTGCATACATTATTACTATATCCATTTTTAGCCCAATAAGCCTATAAGCTCTTTTTGCTTTTTTCCTGGCTTATTCAAATAAGCTAGGAAAAATTTTGTTTTTTAAAGAACGGGATCGAATCCCGTTCTCGGTTTCTTTGCGTTTTTAGCCTTAAACACTTCCGTTTTTGATCTACTTTTTTTATTCTTTCTTTTTAGTCACTTATAGCTTATTAAAAGTAAAAAAGTTCACTTTAGGTTTAAAATTCGATAATTTAGGTTTTTAAGTCGCGTTTTTACATTCCTGTTTTTAGGTTTTAGCTTGAATTGCTTTCGTTTTAGGGTTTCGTTTACTTATTTTTGCATTTTATTTTAAGAAATAGATAAGCAAATCAAATCTTTGACTATTCAAGCATGATCTCAAACCTCGACTCGATTTTCCATTCACGCCTCGTCGGGAAGAACGACCCGGGTCCGGTGTTAAACTTTGTGGATAACGAAGTGAGAAACCTATACTTCCGGTTTACTATACTACTATCATTGATATTATCCTATTTGTTATATATATTTATATATTTATTTATATTTATATATGTGGTAAAAGGAAGCAATCAATTAGCATAAGGCATTTCTCTAGGTTTAAGATTCCTATTTTTGTCTTGTGTCTTTTTCTTAGCTTCCTCTAGATAGTAATTATGAGCCATATCATTAGAACCATACGATTCTTTTTAACTATTCCTAGAAGAGCTAGGTGCATTCACATGATGAGGTTTTGCAGGAGCATATTTTCTAACTTTAGGCAAATAATGAGTAACTGGTTTTGACAAAATGTTATTCACATCAACTTGGGAGGCAAACCATGGTTTTGAAATGTTAGGTCATTCAGATTTAAACGCATTCGGTTGCCTAACAACTTATTGGTTTCTGGGTGGTTGTAAAACCGGTTTCCCCAAGATTGATGGTTTTGCAAACTTAGTATCCACGCTATTTCTTTTAACTTTCTTAATTTGTTTTTTAACGCTATATTCGAAAAAACCTTTTCCTGAATCTGAGCTTTTAAATCAGCATTTTCAATAGTCTTACTATTTATTTGAGCAATCAGTGAGTCAGTAACTCACTGGTTCACTCTTATCATGCTGTCTGCTTTGAGACGTTCCGGTAAGAAGAACATGCTGAGTTTGATGAATCTAATACATATGTGTTAGAGAGATTCTATACTTCGGCTGGAAATCCTGTCAAGGAGATTCTTCTTAAATTGAATTTACATGATCACAGGTCGATCTTCGCGGATTTAAAGGTTACTCCAACCAAACACGGGCGAATGACAAAGCCATATTCGTCCCCCCGCTTTATTGCTAACTGTTTTATTTCAGGAATATATAAAGATGGACATGGAGGTACCTGATTCTAGCTGACTCACAGATTCATAGCCACATGCTCATACCCGACCGACAAACATAAAGACATCATGAAAGCTCAAGTACATGTTTCAAGACTTCCGCTAATCTGATACCATACGTCTTTCTTGAAGTGATGAAGTATTAAAGTCAAAAATTTTCAAAGAAATTTCCGTCACTCTGATACCGAACGTCCTTCTTGAAGTGACGAAGTATTAAAGTCAAAGAATTTCAAAGAAGTTTTTGTCACTCTGATACCGGACGTCTTTCTTGAAGTGACAAAGTGTTATAGTTAAAGAATTTCAAGAAAGATGTCTTATTCAAGCTTTTAAGACCAAGAAACAACAACAGTATGAGCATGTCGGTCCAGAAGTCACAAGATCACAAGAAGGAAAAGAGTACAATATGGCGAATAGATATTATGCTTGGTTGATGATCTTAAGAAGCTTAAAAGATCACATACAAGTCAAGAACAAGATACAAGCTAAAGCCTAAAATTCTAAAGATTGTTACATCAAGATTCACAAGATAAAGAACATGATAACAAGACTATGAGCTAAAGATTGAAGACATTCATAGAATGTAGAACTTAAGTTTTTGTAAATTTGAGTGACCTCCATTAGGGGGAGATTGTTAGGAATCCAAAAAAGGATCGATCACTCCATGTATTTTACGTTTCTAGCTCATAGTCCACTAAGTATTATTTAGTAAGCTAACCTGGCCAATGTTAAGGAAAAGCCCATGGAAAGCCCATGATGGCCCATCCATATCCGGCCAAGGTTAGTATTTATACACCTCTCCATGCCTTGGAGAGGTGGTTGGTTGGTTGATTGTTCATTATTCACACACTTATGCATTTCATTTCTATGTTTACTTTCTCTCTCTAAGTGATCATCCAACCCTCTCTCTCTCTAGAATCACCTCTCTTTCCCTCTCATCAAGTATGTTATTAGATTAGTCTTCAATTGGTATCAAGAGCCATGAAGTGGTGTGTTTAGTTATTGTGTTTTACTTTTGGTTCGTGTGTTTTTACTTGCAAAAATCGTCCTTTACTTCATTTGTTTTTCTTTGTTTTCAAAGCAAACACTAAAGGATCATTTACTTTGGTAAATATGATCTAGTATCTCTATGATATAGGTGTACAAGCTTAGAATCAAGAAAAACATCATGTTAGTTATTTTTGTGTTCGAAAACCTTATAAAGAACAAAATCTTGATTTTAAATTTTTCGGCTTAAAAACCTTAAAGTTTTCATTTTTCTTGTTCCTATAGGCTTAGTAACACTAGTTGTACAAGAATTTTTGCAAAACAACCATAAAAAAGGTGTCTTTTTGTGTTTTAAAAAATTTGAGTTTCGTGTTTGTTGGAACCGAACAACCTGTACCGAACAACCTGTACCGAACAACCTATACCGAACAACCTGTACCGAACAACCTGTACCGAACAACCTGTATTGAACAACTAACCGAACCACTCAAGTTTTCAAATTATACGGTTTATTTCTTTGACTTGTAAAATCACATGAAAAATTTACTTGTCTTTCCCGGTTTTGTCAAGAAATGTAAAATCCCGTGTAGTTTCAAGACGTAAAACAATTAAAAGATAACTTAATTAAACACAATTTCTTTCTACCACCGTTTGATCAAACAAGTAATCTTTTAACATACAAACATCTTAATGACGACTCTTGCTGACAAAGCAATTCTTTCGGGTGCTGACAATCGTCCACCTATGTTGGAAAAAGATATGTACGATTCTTGGAAAAGCATAATGGAGCTATATATGATGAATAGACAACATGGAAGAATGATTCTTGAATTCGTTGAAAATGGTCCACTCATATGGCCTACGATTGAGAAAACTGGAGTGACTAGACCAAAGAAATATTTTGAGTTATCTGCTACAGAAGCAATTCAAGCTGATTGTGATATCAAGGCAACAAATATCATTCTCCAAGGATTACCACTAGAGGTCTATGCATTAGTTAGTAATCATAAAGTCGCCAAGGAACTTTGGGAAAGAATTAAACTTCTCATGAAAGGAACTTCATTAACGAAACAAGAAAGAGAGTGTAAGCTTTATGATGAATTTGATAAGTTTGCTTATAAGAAGGGGGAAACACTACGTGATTTTTACTTGAGATTTTCTCTACTACTCAATAACATGAACATCTACAATATGAAACTGGAACAATTTCAAGTGAACACCAAGTTTTTGAATACTCTTCCTCCTAAGTGGAGCAAATTTGTGACATACATCAAATTGGTGTGTGATTTGCACACAACTAATATTGATCAGCTTCATGCTTACTTGGGACAACACGAGTTCATACAAATGAAGTTCGTTTAATGCATGAACGCAATTCAGATCCGCTTGCTTTGGTTGCAACCCATCAGATGACCTAGTCGCCTTATCAAACTCGTCAAAACTCATACTAAAACTCTCAATTTCAACCACAATGTTAGTGCAAATATTATGATATTTAATCTACGCATTCTCTTTTGTTTTGATAATGACAATATATATAACTTGTAATATATAACATTAAATGTACAAGTTACTCGTTATCATATATTATCTCAACATACATCATCACATCTCGACGTCTCGAGTCTTCGTATGTTACAACACAGGTTCGTACATGTTTGTTATGTTGCATTATGATCAAACCTCATTTCACATTTTGCATCTACAAGTACTTTATTTAAACAAGTAAACTCTATTTTGGCAAGCCTCAACTAAACGTTTTATTTCACATACACAAGTTTACTTAAGTAAAAATAAAATACAAAATGGATTTTACATCATGCATGACATCATACATATAGTTGACCTTTATGTATTGTCACATCATATCTTTCCAAATCTAGCCATAATATTTGAAGATTGCATAAGATTTTATGAGATTTGTTATCCTAAAATCCGGATTTGGTTACTGTAGGTCGGTTCCCTTCAGGAACACTGGCTGGTTCCATTTTACAATGGAACCGGCAAAACCGGGCTACAGCGCTAAAATTTTGCCTATAAATAGCAAGCTAAATCTCACCATTTTCTAAAAACCATAAAAACTCTAAAATTTTTCAGTTTAAGAACCTTTAAACTGATTTAAAAACCTTTAAATGTGGGGTTCAAAGATGGACTTTAACAAACCCATATGAATTCTACACTCGGTTTTGACCCATATAGCAGTTACCTAAACACCCCCTTAATGAGAGTATTTTGACATTTTGTAATATATAACTGATTTAAGCATCGAATTTGAAAGAAAAGTTATAAGCTAGACTCAAAAAAAGCATAAACAAGAACTTATAGATTCTAAATAAGCACTTATGAGCAAACAAACTAAAATATGCATTCTGAGTAAACTAAGACAGTTTGACATGAAGAATTTGAGCAAATGGTTCTAGACTACACAAAGCATCACAATCATACCAAGGACATATAAAGCAGTAGATAAGCTGAAAAATAAGCTAGGGCAAATAAGCATGCAGGAACAAGCTTACAAAGACAGATTTTGCAAATAACCATATAACTTAAAATTTAATTAAAACATAAAGTGATTACAAGGTTTTAAAGTTAAAATGACAAGAGTAAAAGACTAAAAACATAGAAACATTTAAATTAAACTAATCTATAACTACTCCTACGCTACACTACTTTCTTCTCTGTCTTTTTTCCAATTTATATGCTGTAGAGTTGTGCTTCTTATGTTTGTTTGGTGAAGAGAGCCAAGTCTTCATCACTGCCATTGATTTTTGAGTGTTGCCCAAGTAGATTGATCTTGACCCTTGCTTGAATTCGTCCAATATGATGGTTAGGGATTGCCACAGTGTCTTTGTGGTTTGTGAGGTGGGGTAAGGGTTTTTGTCATGGGGTGAAGAGATTTGGCATGTAGTTGCAGAGGGAATGAAAGGGGTGGGGGAATAGTGTGGGGTTCAGGGCTTTGGCGGGAAAAAGAAGAAGATGTACAGTATGTTTGAGAGTTTGGGGAGATGGCACAACTAGCCCCTGCATTTATATTGTTTTATTGCAAGACTCGTCCTTTGTATTGTAAAGTTTCTTTGTGACTTGACAAGAAAAGTCTCAAGGGTTATATTTTGTATTACTTTGCATGGTCACTTGTGGTCAAAATACTGAGTTAACAGTTAATGAGGGTTGGCTTAAACAGAGTTAAGTGTTTCATTTGGGCTTTTACTTGCTTTTAGCGGGTGTAAAATAAAATAAAGGGATTGGGCCTTTATCTTTTATAAGTCTTCAATTAATACAATAATGGGCTGACCCGGCCCATTAGATAGGTGCGGGTTGGCCCATTAAGTATTTCTTCTTTACGGCTCCGTCTTTGACTTTGACTTTTGTCGGGGTTGACTTTTTGTTGACTTTTGACTTTGACTTTGTCTTGACTTCTTTCAGATGCCCCAAACGTGTCGAGTAGATCGGAATATCCGTTTTAGATCCGTTTTTTTACTCCTTTTGCAACCTTTGGCCTCAGTTTTTTACGCTCTTTTCAATTCCGCTCTCGGTTTTGTCCGGTTTGGCTTCAATTTTGTCCTTTAGTGAATATCCGGTACCTACATAGTACAAACACAAAAACAAGCATATTTATGGCATTTTATGTGCGTTTTTGTTCGTTTAGTGTCATTTTATTAGGTAAAAGGTATGTGTAATTACACACATACCAAAATCCCCCATACTAAGATATTGTCGTGTCCTCACGCAATGCTATAAGTAAGCACTTAGAAAACTAAGAATCTCGATCCCCCTCGACTAATAACCTCAAAAAGTAGCTAAGTGTTCATCAAGGGAATTAAAGACTCATAAGTTTTAAAAAGCCCCGTTTTCACCATTTTTAAATGTATACACTTATTTCTACACATATTTTTGTATTTTTCATTTTTCTCATTTTTTTTTACTTTTCCTTTTAAGCAACTAACAAACTTATTTTACTTTCGTTATTTTATAACTTTTAGGGATCATAGAACAAGATGCATTTCGATCCGAGAATGCCCCAAAAAGGATAAATCATCGTCCCCAACTTTTTCCCTTGCTCCAAACCAAGCTTTAAAACGAATATCACCGCTAATTTTGAAGTTAAGATGCTAACTCTACTCACTATTTGCAACTTGTGAACCTTTTCACTCCGACAATAATTATATCTTAGGTGTATTGCGCTATTTGAATTCAACCATGGATCAACGTTTTGCATATTTTCTATGTTTCACGTTTCCACACGAGAATAATGTGTTTGAAGGCGAGATTCCCATGTAGCGACTTTCGTCTCGGCACATCCCAACCTTGCGGCTAAGTGACCAGGCTTTTGACACCTCACAGAGACTAGTATCGGGACTCACGGACCTTAGGTTTTAAAAACTCTCAGGTTTCTCGTATATACATAGCTTATAAAATAGAATAGTCAAAGTTTAAAAGCATATTTAAATTTAACAAAAAGAGATCTATTTATTAATTCACACTTAATATTTAACCATAACATTGATGCAATTGTAACCCTCGACCTTTTAGAAGGCTGCAACATCGGTTGTGAGCCGGCAAGATGCAGCAAACTTTTATCAGCCCACAGTTTATATTTATTATATTTTTTCATTTTTCATCATCTTTTTTTATAAGAGAAGACGCTTTTTTGAAAAATTCAAGTATAAATTTGAATTAAGGCTAAAGTTTTTGCTATATATTACATAAAAAAATTATTGATTTAAGTTTAATCTCCAAATAATAAACACGTATATTAATCAGAGTTTGAAGCTTATGGGAGAAAAGTGTCCAAATTACACACATGTGCTCTGATGATTTCCAAATAATCCTTGTTGAGGCATCAACTTCATACTTAACTCTATCATTTTTTCGTCCTTTCGCGAATAAATTCGCGCGAACGGCTTATTCTAAATGTTAAGGAACAAGCTAGAGCTCAACACGCTCGATCGAGTCAAAATTTATTCTTATTCTACCCAACAGGAAAGTCAAAATTGTGACAAAACACTTATTTTATTTTTGAATTTTTTTTAATTTTTTTTCATTTTTTTGAAAATTTGGTGGTAAAAACAGGATTACGTGAAAACAACGGCTGCATGCACAATCAAATCGAAGATCCCCCCCATACTAGAATGAAACATTGTCCTCAATGTTTTACGAAGGGTCTCTATGTAAATCCTAAGCCGTTTATGAATTATGTTAAAGATAAACGTTAGTCGATAAGATTAGGATATTGGATTCCTAAATGAAACTGAGGATTTGAAGCTCTTGTGATCGAAGGTCAAAACCGCGAGCACGAGAGGCTTCAAATCCAGGGACATCATGGGACAATAAAAACACAGAACACAAAACACGGAGGGGAAAAAAGGAAAAAGGCTAGCCTCCGCACAACAACAAAAACACTTATTAGCAAATAGAAAGAAGATAGAATGGATAAGCATGGGTTGCCACCCACGAAGCGCCTTGTTTTTGTTAACCGAGTCACAAGCTCGACTCGACCCCGAATTCATTGGTCCATAGGGGAGCAAGTGGAAGATAAAATCTCCATCGGACTTTTATTCAAGTGGTTTGGATAAACATTGAATTTATATTCAGTTCCACTACCGCACTTGGGGAGATACAACCCAGCATTTAAAGAATGATAAACGGGATTGCCAGGGTCAAAAAATGGTATCTTCATTCCCACTAAGATAGAAGGATATGGAGGAGCCAACTAGATACGAGAGAAAGGAAAGAAAGATCCTTACAATATAAGCGAAGGAGGTTCAATTAAAGTATGAACTAGATCAGGTCATGGGTGGGATGGGTGGGTAAAACATCATGCACTTTGAACTCTTGGTTCTCTTGTTTGGAAAAATTTCATTCTCTACAATCCATAGTAAGATTGCCAACTCGGGTTCATTTTAAAAGCAGAAAATGATCATAGTCCGGAGGAGTATAATGTGAGCAAGTTCATCGGCGAACTACTCATGAATTAAAATCACTCCTCTGCCAGGAGGAATGATTGATCGAAAAGATCAAAGTTGAACGAACATATGAGAAAAATCAGCATGAGTAGTAGTTACTTTGCCACTACTCTTTTCTTTTAATTTGATAGTCATCAGAATAGATAAGACTTCATAATCCGGTAGAGAATAATCAAACGGGTAGTGGTCAGCAATACAATATATTCTAAATTCAAGCAGAAAGTTTCAGATTCGGGTGAAGAATTATCAAAGGTGTTAGTCTCCTCCAAGAAAAGGTTAAGAGATTATGGAGGGAAGAACTTGGTCACAAACATCGAAAGATGGAACGAGATTATCTTTTAATGCTTCGATGTTAGAAAACACTAAGATAGGGAGTTTTACATTAACATATTTTTCACGAAGGATATCGTCTTTCATTGTTAGAAGAATATCATCATCAATCCCTCCAACTTCTGGGATAACAATCTCCACCACATCTAAGCTGACGATCTCAGCATTGGGAGGTGATGCATTGACATAATCGATGTTCTCATAAGAATCATCATCACTCGAAGAATAATCATTGTTGGAATCAATGATAGTCTCAGAATGTTCTTTGAAAGCTTCAAGAGGGGTATGATTGTTACAAAGAGGCACATCACACACACTGTCGGGAATACCCTAGGACTCACTTGGAATCGGGACAAGGTTCTCACCACTAGACTTTATTACTTCGTTCGATTCCGTTGCCAGAATTGTGTCAAGATGCTCATCCCCCATACTTAGAGAGTTAACGGCGCTCTATTGGTGGTAAGTCGGGTATGTGATTGCTAGGTATAGTCCTCGTCATCATCGTAGCAAATGGGAATCTTCCAATATCGATCTTTAGCCTCTTGCTCTTCCGCAATTCGCTTTTCTTCTTCCTTCTTTTGCATATATTGACCAACCATATCACATATGGATGTCATTTGCTCCATAAGCTTGTTTTGAGAATTGAGAAAGTCATTTTGAGCATTGAAGATTGGATGATTGACAGTATATTGCGGGGGTTGTAATTGGTCAAAACCAAAAGAATTATAATCATAGCAAGAATATTGCTCATGATAATAGTCTTCATTCATTGGTTGACATTGGTAAGTTTCATAAGGTCCCCCGCAATTTTCACAACAAGGATATTGTTGTTTAAAATCATGAAAATCTTCCGGGAAATTAAAGTCTTGATTGTAACACGGTTCTGGATAGATAAACGAAACTTGAGGTGTACAATAGTGACTATAACGAGCATCGTTCCCACAAAATTCACAAGAATACATAGGAGGTTGTAGATGTGGGTTGAAAACGTTAGGAGAATCATCAACAAAATTAGGTTTGGAATCATAAGTGAATGAATTCTCATCTCCAGAACAGGATGTCGGGTGAACACTTGGCAAAGTCTGTGGGAACTCATTAACGGTTTGATTGTTGCATGGTTCCGGTTTAGAGATAATCGGAACTTTCGGTGGACAATTATAACCAATATGAGCACCTTTCCCACAAGACTTACAAGTGCATCATTGACAAAATATTCCATCTAACGAATCACCACACTCGTAACAACAATTGTGGTTAATTTGTGGAGGACTTTGCGAAGAATCTTTACCGAGGTCTTGATTGACAACGAATGGCTCTTGATTAACAAAGTTAGTATCGTCATCGGATGACTTGGAAGTGTCTTCGGAAAATATTGGAAACTCTCCTCCACATTGTTATTTTGTAGTATGGAGCACATTGTCGACAATTATAGGATCCATAGACCGGGTCTCCACATATATTCGAGCACAAAATTTTTCAATTTTAAGGGGTCGTTGAGACAAGTCGGGTACGGGAACAAGAATCTTGTCTTCAAGACTCCCTTTTGAACAACCACAGTCTTTAGTGTGCAAATTTCCACAAGATGAACTGTTGGGCAAAATTGAAAACGACTAAGTGTCGTTTCTGCTGTTAGAGATGTTCGTTTCTGCTGACGACATTAAGTGATTCCTGCTGATTATGTTTCTGCTGTTAGAGATGTTCGTTTCTGCTCGACAGGCATATTAGTGAGTTCTGTCTGATTATGTTTCTGCTGGTTTGTTTCATTTCTGCTGACAGATATAGAATCTGCTGATCTTATTCATGGACGTGATTATTGTATGCAGGAATTAAAGATATATTCTAGAGTTATCTCATAAAGATAGAAATGAGATATATTAGGAAGAGATTGATATTGCGCGTTTTTAGGAAGAGATTGATGTATATCTCTTACGCGATTTTAGGAATCTTGTTTAGCAATTTAGGGTTTCTTCTCTATAAACTGAATCCTTTTAGAGTTAGGGATTTGTCCAATACAATTATTTAAAAACAAGTTTTTATTAGTAGAGTGATCCATTAGAGGATCATTGTTAGTATTTTAGTCTTCTTTAGATCGCATTGTTTAGTTTCGCCTAACATTGTTAGTGTCTCTCACGTTTATCTTGTGATTTCTTAAGTAACATTTACAACCACAAAGGGCTAGAGATCTATCTAGTACCAAATCCTTACAAGAGGTAACAGAGCCTGGAGAGAGCCTTGAATAAAGAGAACACTCGTTTCCACAACAAAACTTTGGTTTCTCTAACCGATTAACTATGTCAGAATCCATGCTTCTATACTACTCCAGTCAACATTCACATTCCTGACCCTAATCCATCTTGCTTTACCTTCGTTTAACTCATTGATGATACCTCGGAATCTTTCATACCTGAACTCACACAACCAATGCCTACATTTGGCACACCTAGTGGGACATTCACTCAAACTGCTTTCTCACAACCTATCTTTCTCACAAGACCTGCTATTCCCTTTTCAAACCTACTCAACCTTCTCAACTAACTGGTCAGCAGAGAGTACCGTAAACAATGTCCAGACAAAAACGGTTTCAAACAGTTCAAACAGCCTCTATTCTCTAGCTTACAATGCAAAATTCTTATTCTGGAGAAGGACAAATATGAGATTTGGGCTTATGAGAAGGAGTACTGGATCATACAGAATTGCTGATCTTAATCCTTTGGGCGGATTGTTCAGCAAGGGAACAGTCCAAAAGAGGTTGGGAAAAGATGCAAAAGGAAATACAATTGTTCATCCTCCTGTCTCTCTTGATGAGCATGTTGCTGTACAAAGGGAGAATAAGGTGAGAACCTTGTTGCTTCAGGCTCTACCTGAAGATCATATGCCCGATTTTCATCATTATGATGATGCAAGGGGAGGGATATTTGGGTGGCAGTTAGGCTTAGGTTTGGTGGGATATGAAGAATCAAGAAGATGAGGTAGACCATGCTCAAACAGCGTTTACAGAATTCTCTGTGACAGAAGAAGAAGGCCTACACAGGGTTTGACAGGTTTCAAAAGATTCTGAGCCAGTTGAACCAAGTGCAGGCAAGGCCAGACAATGATGACATCAACATGAAGTTTCTAAGAGCACTTCCCTCTTCGTGGTCACAAGTTGCCTTGGCATTAAAAACAAGAGGTGGTCTTGAATCAATAAGCTTTGATGACAGTTTAACACTCTAAGGTCACTTGAACTGATGTCAGCATGGGTAATAGTTATGTGTGAAGCTGCTGTTGCTCCCACTCATTAGCTTTCATCGGTGCTGCCAGCTCTGGATCAAAGCTTAATTATTCTAATCAACAGAGTATTCCATCAGGTTTTCAGACATCTGTTCGTTCTGACAGCATAATGGAATGTGTTTTGCATTCTTTTGTTGCTGAGAATGAACCAGATCAAGATATGATCTATGAAGACTTTGACCAGGTTGATCAGTTGGAGATGGAAAAGGAATTCGGACTGAAGTGGCAAAGGGCTTTGCTCTCTTGGGGTTAACGATTTGAGAAAAAGGCAGGACGGAAAGATGACATATAACTATCAGCAACCCTGCCAGATTTGACAAAAGGAAGGTGAGATGCTATAAATGTCTTCAGTTGGGAAATTTTGCTAGGGAATGTAATGTGAAGAACAGTGATGATTAAGCAGGTATTCTGTTTTAAGGTCACAGAAGTTAAAACGACGAACCAAAAGGCTTTGGTCTCAGTTGATTAATGGTGAATTGGTCGGATTCATGGCAGAAAACAAGACTGGTGAGGTGGAGGAAGGTAAATGGGATGATGGCTGGACTTCATGATGATATTTGGTGTATGATATTTCTAAGGTGAGTTGAGGTTGGTATGGATGGGGATTTCTCCTAAGGTACAAAAACTGTCACTTGGGTGTGATTCTAAAAATTAATGATCTTAATATATGTATAATAATCTTGATAGATTGTTTAATGATTGGTTACATTAAAAGTTCAGGATATCGAATGGCTGTTAAAACATTAGAATCACAAACGATTGCTTACCATAAAACTCAGATTGCATTTGTAGAAAAAGATTAGGATTTTATTCTGCTATCTAGGAAAAACACCACTAACACATTGAGTTATACTGAAAAATTACATGATCAGGCACAAAAAGAAAAGAAAGAATGGGAAGTTAAGTTTGAAGCGACATTAGCTAGATTTGAAAAGTGGAAGGAGTCTTCCAAGAACTTGCAAAAATTGATAAATAGCTCTATGTCTACAAGAACTAAAATTGGTCTAGGATTTAAAGAGTACTTTGGAAAAGACGAAGTGTTTGATTTGTCTACACCTAGTGTATTTGACCCAGAACCTGTTGAGGAGGATAAACCTCTTTACTCATGGTTTGTCAAGGCTGGGGAGATGCATGCAGTTCCTCCCTCCATCACTGGAACTTATATGCCCACCTCATATAAGTCTGACATAGAGGAAACACAGGTAAGTTATGGGTCAAAGTCTGATAATAAAACTTCCTATGATAATTTTTATAATCTAATGACTTTGTCTCTTGTGATAACAGTGACAAGTCTTCAGACTCAGAGACCTATGCATCCTGTGATTCAAGCCTAAAGACCAAGACCAAAGACTTCCCACCTGCTGTTGATATCACGACTTTGCCAGAGTCTGGTGTTGAAGACCCAATTCCATCTACGGCCAGTCCTAGTTTTCTTGTTGGAGATGTAAAATCTCTAGGATCTTTTGTAATAAGGGGATATGAACAATAGAGATATGTGTGTAAAACATTTATGTGCGTTGTTAAGAAATGTTTTGTTTGTGGTAGTAAATTGCATTTGATTAAGGATTGTAACTTTTATAATTGTGTTGAATCTGTCTCTTGTAATCTTAAAGAAGCATTGTT
Source organism: Tanacetum coccineum (assembly GCA_026074375.1). Lineage (NCBI taxonomy): Eukaryota > Viridiplantae > Streptophyta > Magnoliopsida > Asterales > Asteraceae > Tanacetum > Tanacetum coccineum. Next base: position 39,717 of record BQNB010020855.1, on the reverse strand, counting down.
CTTACTCGGTGTGTGGCAATTCAAAGCATCTGTTGCTGCTGATAGATCTGATCCTGCTGCTAGTAGAAACGGACTAGCAATCAATTCTGCTGGTAGACCAAATCCTGCTGGTTGGTCTAACGTCCAGCACATGTTTATGATGGTAGGAATATGTTTCTACTGTATGGATCTGATCCCTTGCTACTGTAGTCGAGAATCAAGGTATCAGCTAGTCAATTTCTGATGGTTTAGACCAATCTTGCTGGTTGGTCTAAACGACCAGCACCTGTTTCTGCTGATAGACCAGTTTCTGCTGGTTGGCTTAATCCTGCTGCTAGACCATATTTCAGACCATCTTCTGTATATTTTAATAATATGTATTGGCCTAACTTATTTGACCCTATGTATATAAATAAGGGACGAGGGGGGGGTAGCTCGGGGGTACTGTGGTTAAGACCTCTAGCAGGTTACTCTTGGAATGGAATAACATGCCACAATTTTGGACGGGCTCCAAGAGTAATGGTGGATCTCATCATTCCACATGGTTTCACACTTAATTGATCCAAAGGCATGGTGCTCATGTCAGTATGGTTGGGTCTCTTCAAGTGTACTAATATTGTTGTTGTATGATTTGTAGGGTGATCCTAGTACAGATAATGACATAGGTATAGTTGACAGTGGTTGCTCAAGAAGTATGACAGGAAACAAGGAGAAGCTTGATGATTTTGTGCAGGTCAAGGGAGGCATTGTTAAATTTGGAGGTGGAGATGGCAAAATATCAGGAAAAGGCACCATAAGGACATCAAAGCTTGACTTTGAAAATGTCTACTATGTTGATCGAGTTGCCAGCAACTTTAATTGTTCTCTGTATCACAAATTTGTGATAAAAAGAATAAAGTTCTCTTCACAGACACTGATTGTTTGGTGCTTACAGAAGACTTCCAATTACCTGATGAGAGTCAGGTAGTACTCAGAATTCCTAGGAAATGTGATCTCTACACCTTCAGCATCTCAGAACTACAACCAGAACAAAATGTTACTTGTTTAGTGGCACAGAAGGATGGCTCATGTGAACTTCAAAACAATTAACAAGTTAGCTAAGGAAGGTCTGGTTGATGGGTTACCTCCCAAGGTGTTTACCAATGCACACAACTGTGTTGCCTGCAACAAAGGAAAGCAACATAAGGCTTCTTACAAGCATATTTCTGCTGTGAGACTTATTACTGAATCCCTGCAATTGCTGCACATGGACCTTTTTGGTCCTACTAATATAAGGAGTATTGACCAGAAGTACTACTCCTTAGTGGTTACAGATGACTTTAGCAGGTTTTCTTGGACTTTCTTTTTGGGTACTAAGGATGAAACATTTTATGTCCTTAAAGAATTCATTGCCTTAATAGAAAACCAGCTGAATAAAAAGGTTAAAGGAATAAGGTGTGATAATGGGACAGAGTTCAAAAATGCAAAACTTATTGAACTCTGTGGGGAAAAGGGAATTAAGAGGGACTATAGCAATCCTAGAACCCCACAACAAAATGGGGTTGCTGAGAGGAAAAATAGGACTCTTATAGAGGCTGCTAGAACCATGTTGGCAGACTCTAAATTACCTACCATGTTTTGGACTGAGGCTGTTAGCACGGCTTGTTATGTTTTAAACAGGGTGTCTATTACTAATCCCCATAATAAAACACCTTATGAATTGATATCTGGGAAGGTTCCTCAGATAGGTCATCTTAAACCTTTTGGGTGTCAAGTAACTATCCTTAATACAAGTGACTATTTGGGAAAATTTGAAGGTAAAGCTGATGAAGGTTATCTTGTTGGTTATGCTCCTAATAGCAAGGCCTATAGGGTTTATAATTTATCTACCAAGAGGGTAGATGAGACCTTAAATCTGAGATTCTTAGAAGATAAACCCAATAATCAGGGAATTGGTCATGAGTGGTACTTTGACCTTGACTATTTGTTAGCATTAATTTTATATAAGTCGAACAAGAATGTTATCGGTCTTATTAGTCATAATTGGTCTTGTATTGTAATAGGCTAGACGGGTTCAACGGGCTGACTCAGATTCAGAAGTAGATGAGTCAATGTGATCGTGGTTCCTTCATTTCCTTCTAACCAGATATTAGCAGGTCCCTTCATCAGCAATGGTACTATGTTTATGGAACGCAATGGCAAGAGTATGCAGAAGAGCTTGCTAAGCTTCAAAGACAAGAATATGAAGCTAAGACGCACAGCACATAGGTTATTTGTTCTCCACAAGCAACAAGCAGAATTACTCATGTCCAAGCTAGAAGCTGAAATTTTCGAAACCAAGGTGTTTTTCGTGCTGTTAAGGAAGCCCAACTGCTGGCATTGATTCTGCTATAGGGAACCTGCTGGTAGTGGTTCACTGCTAGATGGTGTATCTACACTACTTAACTGGCAGTCCTTCTGCTGAAGTGATCCTGCTGGTAGTAAATCCAGCAGATTGCGTTCCACCTGCTGGTATGTTGAACCTGCTGATGAGAGCAATCCTGCTGTCTTTTCATCTGTTTCTTCAGTTTTTTTGTTTCCTGCTGACGATTCACCAGTTTAACGCTGATAAGTCTACACTTCTCCTGTCAACAATCAATTGGGCTCAAGTGAAACAACTACAAACGTATTTCCGTCCCCATTCATGATTTGTGCACGGATCAACTCTCACTGGCATCTTCACATCTTAGTTATTTTTGGTTTTTTTTTTTTGTTTGTTTGTTGTGGGTTTTGGGTGTGGTATGTTGTGTTTTTGGTTATTTGGTTATCTAAGATGATGATTTTCCGTGCCTTACTCACAAAATTTAAGCTACCTGCTGTGGAAGTGAATTCCAGTTCCTATAAAACGGGTGGAACACAATCCATTCCTCCGTCTCAATTCTTGGTGATCGTTTCTTGCGTCTCCCTGTTTATGACAAAGAAGCAAAGCTCAAAAATTCCAAGTTCGGTGAAAGTGCTTTCATTGGATAAATCCAAGATCAACAAAGGACCAATCATACGGACCAACACCATTGTCTGAGTCGTGCTTGCTTCCTTTCTCCTCAGTTATGTGACTCCCCCAGCAACCCTAAAACTCAAGACTTATACGGCCTATAAAGCGCAGCTCTGAGGACCCTAACAGACTTGGAGGCCTCTACAGAATAAGGCACAAAAACATATGTACACCAACAGCCTAAGAGATGCAACAATCATCAACCAGCAAGTATGAAAACTTTCCTTACCTGATGGCAAACATGCGTAATAGGACAACAATGGATTTGAAGAACAAGCGGGATGCCAGAGGAAATAAGTTGTAAAGCGGGAATAAAGCCAAAGTTGTTGCACAGGGACGACCGACCAAGAGAAGAATTGATTACGATTGGTAGGTACTTTGCATCCAGCTGCTCCCGCAAATAGCAGGCAATTCGAGACTGTTTTTGGCTTTATGCGCTATCTTAAATACGGGGCGTTCTGGTATATCAGCTGGACCTGTTACAGAGTGCCTTTCGTCTGATGGAGAAATTGAAGAAGAAGTGTATGTCACGTCAGCCTAAAGGATTTGGAAATCCCTACTTCCCAAAGCATGTCTACCACAAGTGGTCAAAGTGCTGTATCGACTTCATCAAGCACCTCGATGCCTGGTAGCCCCTCAAGAATTGTCGCTTTCTTCTGTTACAACAGCAACCCGTTCAATGATACACCGGAAGGAGGGATAATTGACAAGTACACGGTTTCCTTAAACAAGAAAGGATGTATCCAGGGATATACTTTTGGTGACAAGGTTGTATGTGACGATGACCAAACAGTTATTTGGGGTCCAACCAATATATCTACATTGGTATGACGAGAAAACCTTGTGAGGTGTTGAAGAAAGATGGTGAATTTTGAAATGATTTAGCAACCACACAGGACGAGATGACTTCTTCTTAGGTCTACATGGGGGGGAGGTGAAACACTTGCCTGATGGTATATTTAACAGCCAAGACAAATCTGTGAAAGACTTGCTTTACTAAGTTCGACAATGGAAATCTGTAAGCAACTGCAGAACAACAACCCTATTGAAGCTGCTAAGAGACCAAATTGAAGAAGAAACAGTGATTCCTCAAGACCCAGATTAATGTACTTTTGTACAGATCCAGAGTGGTATCACGTGTCCTGTAACTCCCAAGCTTCTAAGACCTGATATACGGAGTGTATTGCAGTTACGCTGCTTGTATCCAGACCATCAAGTTAACTCAACCCTGACTTCTCCATCAATAGAATAACGTGCAGTCAAGAAATTTTCAAGTATCGTAAAGGAGGCAACCAAAACTCGGCTTATGTACCCAAAGATTCTCCCTTTCAGGTTTGGAAGCCTACCCTGACAGTGATTATGCTGGTTCTCATGGTGAATGTAGGAAATCCACTACAGGTGGATACAATTTCTGGTCACGTAAGGTTTAATTTCATGGCAGTTGCAAGAAGCAGACAATTGTGGCTACTTCTTCAACTGAGGCCGAGTATGTTGCTGCTAGCTACTGCTGTGCACAGTTCTTTTGGATTCAGAACGCAGATGCGGATTATGGTTGTCAACTTCATGAAAACCGAAACTCTTAATAACACCAGAGCACCATATTCAATATGAAAGAACCACTGTCTTCCACACGGACCAAGCATATGGAATTAGGCATCACTTAATTAAAGAGATCCAATGAGAAGAACATGATTCAAAGTGCCTGAAAGTTCACACTCGATGACAATGTCCTGATTTAACTTGACCAAGGCATTTGATGGACCGAAGATTTGCGAAGTCTGGTGGTCCCAGTACTTGAGGCTCGAGGGCAGCTACTTCCCTCTTACATGAATTGAGGGGAGGTATAAGCCCAAGGGGAGGCTTGTTGTTTAGCATGTTGTATATTCTAACTTTCATGTAAGTGGTTATGTTGATTTATGATATTATTTTTTCTTGTGATTGCAGAAGTCAATACTAACGCTCAGCTAGGTGTACATTATTCCTTCTGACAGGTTGGCTTTCTGCTGGTTTTACTAATGGTTTCTGCTGGTAGTTATTCTTCCGCTGGTGCTTTGTTTCTGCGTATCTATGGCTTATGCTTCTTGATTCCGTGTACATGCAGCTGATGGGCATACTTCTGCTGCGTGGATTCATTTTCTGCTGATAAGGAATGTTCCTGCCTGTTTGCATGGTTTCTTCTATCCTGCTATGTTGGAGGACTCTTTCTCGCTGACGATTAATATTCTGCTGCTAGGGAGTTGTTGATGCTTTGCCAATACATCTATATTGCCTTGCTGGTGCTAGTTTTGTGCTGGTAAGTATCATGTCCTACCTGGTGGTCGGCTGACTTATTTCTGCTGGTAGTAAAACCTGTTTCGCTGGTGTTGCAACTTGATGACTGCAGGTTGGTTGGTCTCTGCCACTTAAGTCCACTTAGGTTTCTTCTGCAGGTACGTCTCCATTCCTGCGTGGTGTATCATTGTATCTGCTTCCTGAAATAGTTTGTGCTGCTAAGAGCACATAACAATTTATACTTATACTGCTTGAATATTTCGGTTGATTTTTTTTTAAACTATGTTTACTGCTGGTTTGACTTTTTCTACCTGCAGTTCTTAAAAAATTGTAGTGAACAAGTGTCTTCCTTTATCGACTCAATACACACTCCACTATTAATACATGGAACCTTTGCTGCCTGGCGGTCACCCATTGTCTGACTAGGCGGCGTACAAGTTGATTTCACTTAATTACTTTCAACTTACAAAGTTAAAATTAGTACCAAAAATCAAATTAAAAAGGTTAACTTCTCGACCACATTGGACACAATTATCCTAATTACTCCCAAATCAATATTTTCATCCGCCACACACACATACATCCAATACCTATTGCCTCTGTATACTCAGTGTTTTTCAACCTCAATTCAGTAGCAACTCACCAATGGCGGCCTCCAGTACAAAGATGATGCAAACAGAATCGATTACTTAGGGAGGGAAAGAGTTCCGAGGACTCACAATACACCCTCTCACGAAACGCGTCATAACAAGTAATCCTAGGCGCAAAATGCCCCCACCTCTCCATTAAGGTACGCTTTCACGCCAACTATGAACCTACCGGTCGTGTTTTGACTCATTGGTCAAAACAATTTTGGGCAAGGCAGCACACAGTCTCCGCCAAATGCTTTGCTGGTCCGTAGGACCTAGTTTGTCAACTATTGACCACGCTTGAGGTGTCGTACGACTGTGTCAACGCTCATTAGGGCTCAGTACAACTTGATGAAACGCCGCAATGGAATCTATTGACATGACAAACACTAGATGCATATTATATAGCCGGGTTATACCGGGGGCTATTGGGTATTCCCCCTCAGGTAGAACACCTTACTTTATTCTTAAGCAAGCCATCCGCTCTCCAACCCTCAATGTAGATTTCTGGTGCATACAATCTTTGCATTTCCTGCGTCCCTAAGGCTGGAAGTTGGAATCAATTTCCAAGTTCCATTGCCACAGCCCTTGTTTGCTTATCGACTGGTAGGGTATATAATTTTTCTCGATTTATTTTGGAAGGGATGATTGCGAATGTTAAGACTAAAAAGAATAAATTTTTAATGTACCCAAGGTTTTTACAAATGCTTGTGGCCATCGAGACAGCTGACCGAAACCACTAGACCCACTTCTGCTTATTACCTCAGAACTTTTTCATATGAGATTAAAAAATGGCGGGTGAGGAAATACCTTTAATAACACTCACCCCTAGCTATGCCATTGCTACTTGCTGGCGATGCTGCTGATGAGCAAACACGCTGCATATAGCCCATAGCGAAGTACTATGCTGTTATACGATCACAGCGTGAAGTCAACAACCCCTGCATCTCACTCTCCTTCCCCCCCACCCCCCCATCCCATCCCACAACCCCCCCCCCCCCCCCCTCTCCCACCCCCACCCCCACACCCCCCAAAACCCCCCCCCCCCCCCACCCCCCCAACCCCCCCCCCCCGCCCCCCCCCCCCCCCAACCCCCAGCCCCCCCCTCCACCCTCCCCCGGCCACCACCCCCCCTCACCACTCCCCCCCCTCCCCCCACACCGCCTCTACCGACCCCCACCCCCACCCCCCCCCCAGCCCCCCCCGCCCCCCACCCACCCCCAACCCCCCCCAACCCTCCGCTCCCTCCTACTTTCCTCGTTTTTCCGCTCTGTTAGGGAATCAACACCGGAGAGGCACGCCTGAGACAGAAATGGGTAGTCCCTAACCCTGTTTTCTCAACACCTGTACTGACAGAGACCATGGGCATTGCTGTTCCTGCACATTCTCCGCCCGTTAGGATCATACCAATGAGCCTGCGTTCCACCTACCCCTCCTGATCAAACGTAGTTATTTTAAAGGTGCCGTTAGAGTTTGGCACGTGTCCCCTTAGCCACTGGGTTGTGGACCCTGGCTACATGACCCGATTTTTTTTTTGGCCCACAGCCCCGTCCATATGAATTTTTTTGACCCTTACTAACTAGGCCTCTTGAAGGACCCCGATTAATTTGGCGTATCCCTCATAACCTAGGCCCTCTGCCAACTATATTTGAGCCTGAGGACATTATAATCTCAATTCCATGGAAGATGAATACCATTCTGTGGGTGATTCCATGAGGAGACACATGCTTGGCCTGATGATGATCTACACCAACAAGCCGATGCTGGCTGGGTGGGGGCAGAGGAGCCCCTGCACTTCTAACAAGTTTATCTGCAAAGATTGACAGGTGTATGGGACGGATAGACTCATTGGAAACTGAGTTGGGAACCTCAAAGAAAATCATGGGGGGAGCAAAGGGGAGGGTTGTTGTTGTATACTTGAATATTCTAACTTTTTCAATGGTAGATATGGTGTTTTGTGGGATATTATTTTCTTGTGATTGCAGGTAGTCAATATTGCTGCTAGTTGTACATTATTCCTGCTGTCAGGTTAGTTTCTGCTGGTAGTACAGCTGAGACACACCCTGAACCTCACTCTCCTCCGGTTTCCCCTGTTAGGGAACCAACACCGGAGAGGCAGCCTGAGACAGAATGGGTAGTCCCTAACCCTGTCTCACCGGTTACTGACTGGAGACCATGGCTTTCTGCTCATGCACATTCTCCCACTAGGGATCCTACTCCTGTGCCTGTATCTCCACCTACCCCGCCAGCTCACACCTTTAACTTTGAGGAGCCTTTAGTGTTTGGCCCTGCACCTAGACCAGATGGGTATGTGGACCCTGATGTTATTGCACCACCTCCTTTTGGTCCACAGCCCCAACCCCTTGGTTATGGTGACCCTGACTTTGTGGAACCTATTATCTTTGGTCCCCATCCTAGGCCTGACAACTATCGTGAGCCTGGGGACCTTGATAATCTCTGTTCCATGGAAGATGACACCACTCATGGTGGCTTCCATGTGGAGTCACCTGTTCGGCCCGATGAAGCTCCTACACCCACAGCCGATGTTGCTGGTAGGGCAGAGGACCCTGGTCTACTAACTAGTTTATCTGACAAGCTTGACAGGTGTATGGGACCTATTGACTCCTTGGAAACTGAGCTGGGAACGACAAAGAATATTCTGGGGGGTGCTATTTTGACACTCGTTTCTAGAGTCAAGAAGCTAGAGAAAACTGTTAAGCAGTTGCGGACAACACGGTTGGCGGGTGATGTCCCTGCAGCAGAAGGGGACGTGGACATTCAGGATGATGTTGACCTTGATGGATTATCTCATATGGCATCTGAAGCTCTAGGTCATGATCAACCTGCTGTTCCTTCTGAGGATGTGGAGGAAAGAGAAGAGGAGGAGGTTCCTCTCAGGCGTAAGCGGTCTGCCTATCGACGCGCCAGGACAGAGTTTTCTACACCAGCCTTTGAGCAGTTTCAAGCTCATTTTTCTGCTGGTCCTTCTGCTGCTGCTGATAAGGGAAAGGCTCCTATGCCTGAGTTGGATATTCCTGCTGAGTTCATTGCCGAGGATGCACAAGCCAGGAAACGCTTCGAAGAAGAACAGGCTAGTGCAAGGTTGGTCCAACGGTTACAGGCTGAGGATTTGGCTCAGGAAGTCCTGCCGAATGTCTCTGAACAGCGTGCAAAGGAATTAGATGAACTCATGATGCGTATGACAGAAACCGACTGGCTGAATTTGATGATGCAAGTTGGTTCGAATCCTGCATTGGCACGCGAGCTGTTCGGAGCTGATGTCACCGAGGACATCTTTATTGAGCGTATGACTGCTATTAAGGAAAGGAAGAAGCGAGCCTTGGCAGATTTACGTTATAGAGCTCTTAAGGGTAAGCCGTTGAAGCAATCTGAGGTCAAGCAGATGATGCGCAACTTAGTTAAAAATCAATGGTGTGCAGCGCATAATGGTACAATCACAATGACCGTTGTCAAGGCTATGACCAACCAACAACTGATTGAAGAGTACGAGTATATCTGCAGACGTCTTGAAAAGGATCGCTTGTTGAGTGCTCAGTACAACCTTTTTCGACCAAAGCCTGCCATTACTGAGCCTCCTTCTAAAAGACAAAGGGTTGAACGGGCTTCTTCACAACCAGATAGTGTTCCTGCTGCTACCACTCATACTGCTGATGATCCTGATTCTGCTGGTGGTGGTCGCTCTGATCCTGCTGGTTCCGCTACTCTAATGGCTGGCTCTGCTACTTCCAATTCTGCTGGTGGTACATTTGATGCTACTGGAATTGACTCTACTGTCCCCACTACAGCAGCTATGGATTCTGCTGGTTCACGCCGTGAAGTTGGAATTTCACCGTTTGCAGATTCAGCTGATAGTTCTTCTCCGTTAAATGTGCTGCTTGAATCCACATCCGGGGGTATTCTTGATTTTTTCCTGGATAGTGATGAGGACGAGCAGATTGGTGTGTCTCGAGTTGCTGCTGACCCTGACTCAGATGATGACGTGCTTGCTGAGATCATTTTTCGGGGTAAGTCTATTTCGGGTGATGGCGTTGTATTTGTGGACAAACTCCCTGATGATGAGATTGTTTATCCACGGGTTAAGGTTGAAACTGTTTCTGATTATGTCTCTTCTCTTCCTCGGTCTCGACGTAAACGTCGTGGGGTGCGAAGTGATGACTTTTTATAGGATAAACCAGTTGAAGATTTTTTCAGTTCTGAGAGTGAGAGTGATGATGACATGGAAAATTATATTCCCCCTCTTCCATATAGTGCATTTAAAGATTGGGAGATGGTGGTCTGTCCGCTTCGTAACAGTTGTTATCATGTTTATTATCAGGAGAACCGACGACGAAGGTACTTTACCTACTTGAAACAATTGCTACCTTATGTTTATCGTGAGGATCTCCTTCTTTTGCGACGACGGATGAATAGGTATTTTTGGTTAAACCCAGACGTCGATGTTGGTTTAGACCTCTGGAGGGATGTGAATATGTTGTGTCAGTCGCTTCATTCTGATGATGTGGAAGACTTTTGGCGAACACAAGATGAATGGGTTGTGAGTAGCTGGAAGTTGTATCCCAAGAGCTCTGTTCATGTCCTGGATTTAACGAATGGGAAAACTATGTATATGTTTGTGGATAAGTTCTATCCTATCCGGGCTACGCTGCTTGAACGAATGTTACGCCACAGGCTCACCGTTCCACCCTCATACTGTCGGGATGTTGTTGTTGCTGGGAATGTTATTCAAACCGTGCAAGCTGGCTTACGAGAATCCTATGAGTGTCTTGCATCTGCTCCTCTGTAAGTTTGTGTCTTAGTTAGTGTTTGTTTTCCATAGTTTCGTTCATATTAAAAAAAAAATAAAAAAAAATATATATATATATAAAAATAAAAATGTGTGTATTCTTCGTTTTCTATTAATTTAGATACATTTTTGTAGTATAGTGTTGTATAATTTTGGTGTTAGTGCTTGCACTGCACGACAAATGGTTTTTAGCTCACCATGGCTAACAGCCAAGAAAGAGTCTGGCTCACCATTGCAAACGGCTTTGGTGTGTAACTCAAATCCGTTGATGGTTGCCAGGTTACCAAAAACTGGATGGTATTCATTTTCCATGTTCCTGTTGGGATGAAAAATGGCTAGTCCAAGAGGGTACGGCTGTAACATTTCTCATTTTCATGTCATTGTACGACTCAATTAATGATCACTATTTATTTTTGTCCGATACACGTTTACTTTAGTATTTACTTTTAAGATAAATCGCGTAGACTAAAAATAATCAATGAATGTAAACGGTCATCAAATAAAGTAAGGTTTACATCAACCAAGTAAGAAATAATTATTAAGAAGATAATTATGTACGTTGCGTATTTTATTTTTATTGGTCACGTAAAAGGGTTACGTTTTGCGATAAAATACATTTGGACGCACCCCGGAAATACCTAGAATTACCTAGACTCGAACCAATACCCACTTTGAAAACCTAAACACGAAATT
>BQNB010020855.1:8182-22647 GCA_026074375.1 Tanacetum coccineum | reverse complement strand
CGGGCTTGGCTAAACTTGGGCTTTAAGCCCGAAACACGGACTATATTAGATTACAATCCAAGCCCGTTGAACCCGACTAGCCTATTACAACACAAGACCTAGTTTGACTTTATAAGACCGATAACATTCTTGTTTGACTTAATATAATTAAGGCTAACAAAATGTTTTACAACTTTGGGGTGAGAAACATTGCTTGTTTTAAACTTTGGACACATGTGTTTTCAGTTATCATTTTCTATTTACGTGTTGCCTAAGTAGCAATTAGACCACTATCATGCCCGAACCATCATGAACCGTTAATTACTTATGACCAACGGGATTGGTTAAGTAAGCGCGAATGTTATAAATAGATCTATTTAGGACTAATTATCCCTATCCGGGTAAGCAATCACTTACTTGTTTTTGTGTCGATGAACGAACGGATATATTTCATGTTGAGAATTCTTTGGGGTATCTTGGTCAGACATCTGTAAGGCAATATCATCACTTTGCATATTATACGTATCTCCTAATTTAGCATCGGTGTCATGAGCTTAGCGCAACGTAAATACTTTTCATGTGATATTATATCTGTTATAATAGTCACATAACTTTTAAAATCTTGTGGTCCAACCTTACATCAATTCAAACCTATGAATTCATCAACTTTATGTTGACCGTTTTAAGCATGTTTTCTCATGTGCTTAGCTGGATTGTTCTTGAAGTGTTATCTGATGTTGAATGCATTGATGGGTGTCTTTCAAGAATGTTTATCTTTAATCTTAAATACTCGTTGTCTTAAAAACATGTTATGATTTCGCTGCATTTTCCTTAAGCTTCCGCTAAAACTATTTCATTTATTTCGAGAATATTGTAAGACTTATTTTGTTTTAATCAAAGCAACGAGTTATGTTTTATCAAATGTCCATATAGTGGTCGTTTACTTGATCTTGTGCGATGTATGCAATGACGTCATGCCTCGGGACATGTATTCCGTCCAGGCCCCGTTTGGGGGTGTGACAGCGACCTGCACATCTTTGCCAACTAATGGTTACCAAGGTAGAACTTTTAATCATCTTAACAATTGTTGTGTTTAGATTTGTAATTTTCATACTGATTATCATTTTAGTTGACGATGTCTCCTTTTGCGAACGGTAGAGGCTGAACTAAGAGAGCGTAATTACTATCATACAAGAGAGTGTTGTTACCTATAAAAAACTTGCAAAAGGATGGCAAGGTTTAAACAAGTCTCAAAATTTGCCAAAATTATATGGTTATTGGTTGTTGACGCTACAACATTATCAAATAAGAGTGTTCTTACCAGTAAAGAAACTTAGGAGTTCGTTGCTTGTAAATGGGTAGATGCACATAATTTTGTTTGGGTTTATTGTATTTAACGTGGCATGGAAAGATGTTCGTGTTATTAAGGTACTTTAATTGAGGTTTTCAATTTCAATTTAGTATTATAGTTGCTTTCATATACAGATGTCAATGTATTGCATATCCTTCAAAGTATTTCATTATAGAATTTATATCAAAAAGATGATATTTATATTATACAATGATGAAACAAAAAAACAAGTTAAACTTATAATTGATTTGTAATAATAGAAAAGACAGATGTGTGAGGTTGAAGCTTAGTAGATGTGTTCGTCTCACTAAACTAGCTAGCATATGTAGTTTATGTTTGTATGATTGTTGGATTTTGTTTGTTAATAAGATGAAGATGTGGTATGATGACCATGCCAGGGGATCACAAAAAGGAGCTGGCGACCACGATGATGATGAGGAGGGAGAGTATCATTACATGAGAAGCATCCAAGGATGTTAGAAGACGTCACTAATTACCTACATATGCTTTTGAAGGTAATTTTTGCCTTAAAGCCCAATCTTTTCCCGTTGTACACTACAATTTCGTTTGACTCTATAAGTTATATTTAAGAAAAAATGATTTATTAGAGGCAAAAAACGATAGGAAAGTTCATTGTAAATCCCGATTTTAAATTTCAGAATGGATGCGGGCAAGAGATATATTTCAATATGTTTACTCTATATCCATATTGTTGATATAAGAATCAGTTTGTACACATTTTTATGCAGTTATAAATTCAACTTGCTTTCTGCAAAATGGCTATTATTTAAAATTTGACAGGTTCTCTTTTTGATGTATCATCACTTTGCCGCTACTAAAATATATAATGCTATTCGGGTATTTATTGCTGGATATGTTTGGATGACTGGTTTTGAAAATTTCTCTTAGTACTACATTTGTAAGGATTTCATTATTGCACACTTTTCTCAGGTTAATTTTCTTACTACTGATATTACTAATAAGCAATCATTATGAATCAGAATCAGACTCCTTTGTTTGAAAACTATTTGATCCATAAAAGTTGGAGCAATAAATTAGCTTAATTTACAAATGGCCAACACTTTTGTCATTATTTGCTTTTAACGGTTGGTTTATCTCCATGTTATTGCTAAAGCTATATTCTCTTATATTATCTCAGGTTGAAAAGTAGGTGGAAAAACTTGAGGAGTCGGATAGTAAGTGGAGACGTTCTATTAAAGCAACCATTATTTCAGAAGTATATGTTTTGGTTACTATAAATCTTTCTTTTTCTATCTCTTTAGGTAGCTATGTTTTATTCATTGATTTGAGTTGCATTTTATCTCTATTTGGATGGATCATAGTTAGAAACTTACTTGAAAGGGTAATGGTTGAACGAGTCTAATGTGTTGACAGTTGCGTAATGTGGTATTTAAGTGTTTCCAATATATTAGACAAATTCATTCAACCCACTTAATATGACATGTTTTAAGCCTTTTGCCAACCTGCCTGACCGCTCATTTGTCTACATCAACATTTATGTTCCCTTAACTTCCACTATTCAAATTTATATTTTATAGGAACTGGCTGATTGACAATTTGTTTTAAACATATGTCAGGTTGTTAATGAGGACATGGAGGTGTCCAAGGGAGACGTTAAATTCGTAGACACATCAAAGAAAGAAGAATCGGTAAAAAGGAAAAAGGAAGCTGTAAAAAGGAATGAGGAACCTCTAAAACATAGCATGGAATTTATAAGAAGATATGAAGTGCCAATTCAAATTAATGGTATAGAAGAGCATAAATTAGCTAATGATGTTGAAGAGATGAAATAAAAAGTGAAAGAATTCGAGTCAAAGCTTACCGAGGTTAGTTATGTGTGTTCTTAATCATTCGGCTTGTATAGGGTGTTGTCATTAGGCTTGGTTGGGTCTAATCGGTTGAATAATCTTGTCGGGTTTTTTGACCAGAACCTGATAACCCGATAGTGCTATCGGGTCGGGTTCGGTGTAAACAAATAATGCTATCGAGTTATCGGGTCAACCCGATAAGACTCGAAAATCAAATTTCTATTTTTTAAGTAATACTTTTTAGAAGCCCAACCCAAATACCCAATACCTCCTACTGAATCTGTAATGTTGTTGTGGTTGTTAGAATTTGGTACTACTAATGTCTTTGGTATATGTTAAACGTTATGGTTGTTACAATTTGGTACTACCGGAATGTTGTTGTGTTTGTTTCAGAAGCAGAATATGTTGTCGTGGTACTACTGCATAATATGTATTTGTTACTGGAATGCGTATTTGGTACTAAGGGTCTGCTGCAGTTGCAGCTGAGTTTAATGCTTAATCCGTAATCTTTGCTGTCATTGTTTGCTATCATATAAGTGGGTGTTTGGATTCATCTTTAACTATAGAACGATATAATGATCACGTCATATCATTTTCTGCTTGGTGAGTTTTATTATGATGATGGATTGTTCTTCTTGCAAGTAATCCTAAACAGACTTACCTTTTGAATTTTGACCTGTTATGGTCGACCACTTATTACAGTTAAAGACGAGCATGATCAAGATAAGCAGTGGTTGAGTTTACTATAAAAGAGGCCTTTTATCCTCATGAAGTAATTACGTACTATACATAGAACACGTATATATATATATATATATATATATATATATATATATATATATATATATATATCAAATATATAAAACACGTATATGAATCATGTAAGCATCAAGTAAAACTAACTAATGCAAACAACTAGTGTATGTATGTCCCGTGTAAACCCCTTTGTATGAATGCAACGTTTGAAAATGGTTATAGTCCAACAAAAACATTTGACCTGGTTCTCTATAACCTTGGCTCTAGATACCAATATGTAACACCCCCAAAATGGATCGCAGTGGAATATGGGTTTGGGAGCGTTACTTCATAGATTAACAACACAAGATATATAAGAACGACCTTTAAAAGTGTCGTTTTAAAACCGATAAATTAGATTTAGCAAAGTGTTTATTACAAAAGCCCGAAGCTTTACTTGTTCATTGATAAATTATACAAAGACTCTAGTTCATAACAAATGTTTCTCCAAAATGTAATGCAACCAAATCTTTAATGCAAATGACTTGAGAAATAACGACCACCAATGTATCCCTTGTCTTGTACCTCATTGATCTCCTGAGAAAAACATGCTTTAAAACGTCAACAATAAAGTTGGTGAATTCATAGGTTTGTAAATTATATAAGTGTAGGACCGCAAGATCTCCCCGTGATAATACATCAAATGTAAACATCACAAAAATGTAATTACGTTTCCCTAAGCTCATGACACTGAAGCTCGACATATATGAATTGCAATATAAATTGCCTACATTGCCCTTGATGATGTTCTAACCCAAAACATCCCAAATCCGACATGGTATACGTTCGTCTCCAGCGATAACTAATCACTCGAACAGGGGCGTCACCCCCAAATAGATCTATTTATATCATTCGCGCTTACAATCCAGTAATTTAACAGTTTATGATAATGGGCTCATTGGGTTATCGCTACTTAGGCAAACACATAATCAGTTTAAATATGAAATGTTCACTTGCGTCCAATTGTAAAACAAAACATGTTCTCACCCCAAAACTTGTAAATCATTATAAATGCAAAACATGGGGCTATAAACTCACCTCAAGTGAATGATAATCAACAAAGTATATCACAACAGAAAATGCGTCACGATAATGACCGCATGCAACCTAATCAATTATAGGTCGTATAAGTACTAAGCACTTTGATTAACTAATACCATATATAATTCTATATAGCTACATCACCATCTAATTGCGTTTATGAAATCATATTTATAAAGTAAAAACGTTTATAAATATCTCTTTAGTAAAAACGGCGTAACTTTATCGTTTTAAGTCTGTTTCTTACGTTTCTTATGTACACGCTTTCGTATTAAGACGATGTATCAAAAAATTATATTTTCAATATTTGAGTCCTCTGGTGAACAGTGGTTTTTACTGTTCATATACTTTTATAAAATTTATCGTTGTAAACTCGTAAATGTCGTGTTTTATTCATTTTAACTCCGTTTTTAGTGATTCTTTCGAGCACGTCTTCATAATTAAAAGGTCTATCTAATTAATGATGTTTTCAAAATAAATATCTCTGATATGAATAGTAATTTTTATAAAATTATTTTTATAAAGTATTTTTATCGTAAATTTGCATAACTCATAACTCCTTCGTTATTGATTCTAAAATTATGATTCTTAATGTTTTGGAATCCCAAAAATATGTATTATCTAAGAAAAATAACCATATGTATATATCAGAAGTGAAACATAAAAAGTTTCTATAAAATTTCTTTTATAAACGCGTTTATTATCGCGTAACTTGTAAATGCCGTATCTCCTTCGTTATAAATCTGTTTTTCGAGTTCTTTATATGCCTACGATCCTTGTAACATGTAGTATTTTATAAAATCATAAGATAAATACGTTAAAATTCGAATTTGATCAGACACTTTGAGGTTTTTGTTAAAAACATGTTTAAACTTGATTTTGTAACTTTCTAGTTTAGTACAGTTGTTACAAGTCCATTACAACCATTAATATCACATGTATTACATACTTAAGGTCCTTAGTCCATAATTTGTCCAAATATTTTCCAAGAATCACAAGATCCATAAGTCTACATACTTATTTGTTCATGAACTTTTATATATACACTTTTTAGGTAACTAGTTTATATAAGCCTTTTTATACATAAACCACACTTATATAATGTATATTCTTCCATTATCACATGTTCTTAACAATAATATAGCACATGACAAAGTATATCATACCATGATCATAAGTAAAAATTCCATTATTCATGAAAATAAGTTTCCTAGATGGTGATAACTATAGAAACATCATATATGCATAAAATCACAAATGTAAAGAGATTAAGGTTTTTAGGTAACCTTAATATAAAGCGTGGTGATGAATAACAATTTCTAAACCCTTGTTTAGCAAACAAAATCTAGCTTCCAATACGAAGAAAACCCTAATTTCAAGTAAACCATAATCTTAAACCTTCTTGCTTATTCATTTGTAAACCCTAAACCAAACCTTCTGAACACCTTAGGTTATCTTAGATAGGATGTAAGAACACTTGTAAATGTTGTAAATAAATTTTGTATGAGTTGTTTATGTGTTTGAGTGTGTGTCGTGGCCTATAGGAGAGGAAAAGGGAGAGTATGTTTTGATTTCACCAAAGAAATGAAGTGTGTATGTGTTTACTTACTAGTGAATGCCTTATATACCCATAAGACTAGTCTAATGTTGTATAGGAAGTCTTAAGAAAGCCTTTGGTCAAGAGAAACATTAGGAGGGTTTTAAGGAAGTCTTATGGTCAATACTAGACATGGTACTTCAAGGTATAATGAGAAAGGGTTGTACAAGTCCTAGTTGGTGTTTTGTGATCTTTTGGTCCCCTTGGGATCTTATTCTACCCGAAATATATAGGGGTAGGGGGAGGATGAGCTAGTTGGTGATTTTTGGTTATTTACAAATATCTTGCATTTACTTGAAGACTTGAAGTTGTAGTTTAAAACATAAAGGTAAATACTTGTACATTTAATGTTTAATTGGTTTTCCTTTATGTACAATTGACCAACAATGTTAACATAGGTGATGTTTAATAAAACTTTGGGTATTGGGTATAATAATGGGTATTTGTTGAAGCGTAGAAAAGTTTTGGTGGTTCCGGGAATGCCTAAACGTACTTTATCGCGAAATGTAAACACTTTACGTAACCAATAAAAATAAAATATGCAAAGTTAATAATTATACTCCAAATAATTATCTAACACTTGCTTGATGTAAACATTTAATTGTTTGATGCCCGTTTACATTGAACGATAATTTTTAGCTTACGCGATTTAACTTAACGATTTCAATTTAAAAGCAAACGCGTACAATACTAAAAATAAATAGTGAATTTATTGACGACGTACAATGACCCTAAAACACGGGGTGTTATAGTCTTCCCCCGTTAAATGAGCCTTGTCCTCAAGGCTTAAGATGCGGAACTTGACGACGGTGCGGTCTTTGTGAAGAGATGCGGATACTTCTTCCGGAATTGGTCTTGACGTTCCCATGTAAATTCAGGACCTCTCCTGGAGTTCCATCGAACCTTTTTATGAAAATGAAATTTTTGTTTTTGATGAAAAATTTCCTGCACTTGATTACATAAGTTAATTCCTGTACAAAATGCTGGCATAAAACGACGAGATTTGACAATGTAACTCATAAGAACTCGATTTGATCGAATTAATCAAAAAAAATTAATTTACCATTGCTTGAACTTGGTTCAAAAAAACCGCTATAGATTCCCCTACACTTAATTATTTGCAAAATTACATTTGATTGAAATTAAAGACAGGTAAAAACAATACAAAGCATGATTACAAGATAGAGTTCGAACATGATAGAATAAAATGAAAAGAATAAAACACACGACACTCCTAATTGCGGGAAAAGTAAATATTGGGTTGTCTCCCAAAAAGCGCTTTTCTTTATTTTATGAGTCTTGTATCTAGACTCGAAGTCACATGTGCTTACGTGACTTCTCCTTACATGCATCCAATTCCTCCCTTGGTTGTAATAAGAGTGGGATGCTTGCCTTTGAAATTTTTGCTCCTCCATTGGTTGAACTCCATCTCCCTTTCCAAGTGAAGCTTTATCTTTTCTTCCCATTCTAGGACTAGCCTATTTACAGTCATAGTGGGGGCTATGGGCTTTATGTCGTTCTTAACTCCTTTCTCGGTCATACCGGGGAAATTAGGTATCCTATGGAAAATTATCTTACTCTTTCCAAATCTTAGAGTTATGGTGCCTTTATCAAACTGTTAATGTTGTAGGCCTTGGCCCGTTGTTAGAATGTGTTCCTAAGATTAAAAGTGCCCTATTTTCTGTTTCCGTTATATCCAAAATCAACGAATAGTCAACGATATCATGTTAAACGACCATAACTAATACGTTCCTCCAAAAATTCCTAAAGGGTAAATTGTACGAGTGCTCCTATGAGTGTCTATGTCAGTCCACAGCAGCATCTCTTCGGTAAAGTTTCATATGTAATAGATAATGGGCATGAGGTTTATATCGGACCCTTGATCGACGAGGGCGTTCACGTGCTTAAGGCCCCTTATGCTGCAAGGTATTTTGAAATTCCCTTCGACGTCCTCCTTTTTTGTTATCTTCTTTTTGAGGATCGCTTCATAAACAGTCCCCTGAGGCAACACATTATATGTATTTCCTTTTACCTTCCTAACTTGGGCCCTAGACAGAGAGTCATTGAACCTATTATTATTGACTAGTCCCTCGATTAGTTTATCATTAATCCTATGCTTTCAGTATAATAAAACAGGAGGACCGAGAACTGAGTACTTCTTCCACTTCTTTCCTTTCAGCCTTTTTTATCGGTTTATTTTTAGTTTCATTACTCCTTTCGGCTTCCATCACTGGTATTTCTGTTTCTGTTACGGTAGGTTTTACAGTGTTGTCGAGTGTCTCATCCGTCTTGTCACTCCTTTCTTCCTCTCCTCTTGCTAGAGAGATAGAGTTTACGTTCTTGGTGACGGGGAATTTGGCTTCTTTCCTTATCAATACTTTTTCAGGGGCTCTGCTGGTCGTGAGTTCCTTGAGAAATCCAAACATTTTAGTTATTTTGCCATTGATCTCCTCGCGTTGCTTGAAAATGGAGTTCTCAAATCTTTTCATTCTTTCAGAGTGTGCTCCCACGTAGTCCCTTAATCGAGCCTCAAAAGTAGTTCCTAATGCTTGGGGTTGAGGGCTTGGACCTGTACGTTCATGGAAAGTAAAGGGATTCAGCTTAGACGGCTCGTTATGGTTTTACCAGCGAGGGTTGGAATAGACTGCATCAGCATAAGCTTGAGGGATGTGTGTTGAGCTCCTAGGGGTTGGTCTTGATCCCTTTAGTAAGAAGTTAATCTGGTCTTCGAGCTCAAGAAGTCTTTGATTAGGCATTTTTGAGATGCCTTGAGGTGTAGAAATAACCTTGACCAGTTTGACGAATTCTTTCATGTCATTCCAACCCTCATGGTTGTAAAGAGCGAGGTTCTCTATGATTTCCAAAGATTCTTCGGCATTCTTATTACGGAGTTTGCCGCCGGCGGCATGATCAATCTCGCACTTAAGATGAAAGGAGACATGATCATAAAAAATTTGGATTTGAAGCCAACGATCGATGCCATGATGAGGGACTTTTTTGAGTAAGTCCTTAAAATGAGTCCCTGCTTCAGATAGAGATTCTCCATGATGTTGTTGGAACATAAGAGTATCGTTGCGGAGTTTTGCGGTCCTTTCCGGTGGAAAGAATTGAGCAAGGAAACGAGTAGTAAGATCCTCCAATGTGGTGATGGATCCTGCTCGAAGACGTTCAAGCCAATTGCTAGCTTGATCGCGAAGGGAAAATTGAAATAAACGTAGGCGTGTTCTTTCCCTATTTTCACCGTCAAGGTCAAGTGAGTCCACAAGTTTTAGGAAATTCTTGGGTGTTGGTTTGGATCCTCGAATCGAAGTCCGTGGAATGAGCATCCGTTTTGCACCAACCGGATGGTGTCGGATCGAAGATGTACCACATTGTTCCCTATGGGGAGCTCAATGGTATTCCTATAGCCCTCGTGGCTAGGTTTGGAGTAGTCTCCTAGAGTGCAGATAGGATTCTCATCTCCGATTGTGGTTGACGAGAATGGGTTACGAAACAGATAACACAAAGAAAAGATAGACTATAAGAAAGCTAATGTGCAGAAATTAAATCTTACTTGAAAGGATTCAAGCAAGTAGAACTAAGCTAAACTATGATCAGAACCTAACTATTCCCCACGCAGCAGCACCAAAAACTTGTGGTTGTCGTAAGGGACTTCTACAAGAAGTTTTACAACTCCCCAGGTAGTGTACCTAACCGTTGTAGTGTAGTAAAGGCAAGACTCGGGGGTTGTTATCGTTCTCTAGGGGAATAGGCTGGGAAGGATTGATCACGGTCTAACAGAATTTTAAGGGTTGAAAGAAGATTCTTTTTGTATTTTTATGTTTATAGGAAAGCATGTAAATCATATATTTGAGAGGTTGGTTGGTTTTAGCTATTAAACTAAATATACACTAAGCTACTGGTGATAACAATATAATAAAAGATTGTGTTTATTTAATCATGTATTACTCCATAGATTGCGTCTCCTAGTATTGTTGCTTTGCCACACTTGTGAAGATCTATGTAATTATTTCCTAAGTCATGAACAAATTACATGAACCTGCCGTCTATTTAATATTTTGTTAATGTAACGCACAAGTAAGATAGTATGAAGACTATTACAAGGCCCTTAAGAGTATATTAAATGCATTTGAAATATATTAAGAGTGGATCAACCATATAAGGGGCAAGGTAGTATGAAGATTGTTACCCGATGGTATCCTTTCTACACAATCATGTTTTTCTAGTCATATCAACAGCGATACAGACAAAAGCTGGTTTTCTAAGACCTAACATACATATTCATCACAAGAAGCAACACCACTAAGATCTACATTCTAGGTTTCATACAATCATAAATAAACACAATAGAAGGTTTAGCCAAGCATGTTATAAGTAAAGCAAGAACAATAATGAATCAAACAACACATAGACACATTAAATGATTAAGATAATCTTATTTGATTAAAACATGAATTGAAGAAGTAAAATAGGGTTTTGAGGCCCTAAAATCGTCCCTAACAACTGCTAAACGAACTAGGGTTCGCCCCTTTCTTTTACTCTAAAGTTATACACCTAAAACCCTAAAAACGGATTTGTATATATAGGAAAATCGCTGCGACGGCGTTGCGTTTTAATCGTGATGCCGTCGTGAAAGAGAATATTTTAGATAATAGGTTGGGTTGTACATTCTGATGCTGTCTTGAGATCTTGTGACGCCATCTTAAGATGGGTTGTGACGGCGTCACGTGTAATCTGTGACGCCGTCTCTAGCTTCTGAGTAGAAATTCTTAAGAGATGTTGGTGTAGGTTCGTAGTCTTGTCTGTTTCTTCTCCAAATGAGCCCAAGTTATGTATATTTCCTCCAAATGCTAAATACCTGAAAAGGAACGATTAAGTACCAATTTTGGGCATAAATGCACGATTTAGGGGGTTAAACGACCTCGAAAAAATGTATAAAATGACACCTCATTAGTTGCGAATAGACCACTAATGCCCAAACTACCATGAACCGTTAATTTCTTGACTAGAGGACCGGTTAAGTGAGCGCGAATGTTGTAAATAGATCTATTAGGACTAGTTATCCCTATCTAGGTAAGTAGCGCTTACTAGATTCGGGAGACACAAACAAACAGATATGTACCATGTCGGATTTCACTAGGTGATTTTGGTCAGATACCTCTAGGGCAATTAATATCTTGTTTGGCATATAATATGCTGCATCGAATTGAGCCTCGGTGTCCTGAGCTTAGCGTAATAATAAATACTTTTTAAGTAAAGTTGTATCTGTTATAATTGTCATGTGCGTACTGTGAACTTGTGGTCCACTCTTAATACTAAATTCAAACCTATGAATTCACTAACTTTATGTTGATGTTTTAGCATGTTTTTCTCAGGTGCTTCACTGTGGATGTCTTTGCTTGCTTTATGGTGTTACCTTGTATTGGGCCAATTTTCAAGAAATATTATCTACCATTTAAACATCGTTGTTAAACTTTAAAACTTTTAATCGCTTTCGCATATTATCTTTGAACCTATGTAAAACCTTAACTATTTTTATTAATGCAACGATGTCGGATTTTTAAACGTACCTTTAAAGGTCGATCTTTGTATCTTGTGTGATGTATATTATGACGTCACGCCCTCGGACACGTGTTTCCGTCCAGGCCCCGTTTAGGGGTGTGACAAAATCATTACATTTTGAATGACTAATATGCACTAAAAGGCCTAATAAGTGATGCAACATAACTTATTATCAAGCATTCAACAATAATCCCGATTGAGTTGTTTCTAAATCAAGCCTACCATGATTGCACTGTTCGTATGATTTATATATAGACCCCAAAATAGTAGAGTTTTATACATGTTGCATAACCTAGGAGGTGCCAATTGGCAAAAGAGCAAGTTGGACGGTTTGGGTAATGTGTCAAAAGAGAAATGTAAAAGAGTTCTATGCATCTAATAATAAATTTGGATGCCTTCCAGCCTACTGAACCAATTACACACAATTTTGTATAGTGAATTCATTTAGCTTGACCCAATTATCAATAATGCGTTAGCTAACACGAAATTGATATAACAGTTTGAATCCTTAACATTTTAATTTAGGAGTCTATAAGCATGATAAGTAGACTATAAGCACCTAGACGACCCACTTTCCCTTTTAGCTGCCTTTTCCTATGCGACTCGTTTGAGACATTACACAACCCAAAACGACCTGTTTATAAAATTTAATTACCTTTCAGTCGTAGAAATTCATTGAGAACTTGCCTTCTTTGTGCATTCAATCGACTAACCTCTTCATTCAGAATGGAAAGTTCGGCTGTTCATAGTCAAGAAACCGAATTTTGATTCACATACATATGATTACAGCTTTATATATGAAAAAACACGATGTTAATATAAAAGACTATTTACCTTGATCTTTTTAAATAAGAAAATCATCAAGGGCATCGTCACGATCATTAGCTGAATCATGATAATCGTTGTCATAGTTAGTTGTTGATGGCAAGCTTTTAATAATGTCACACACAGTATTAGCCAGTGTAAAGTTAGTCTTAGTCATGAATCCTAACAAACCGTGAAGCCACATATGCCATGGACAATGTCGCGGACCCTGCACCAGCCTTTGCATCAACCACCTCTGTTCCTACATTTTGGATCCTATCTATGAGTTCTTGAAATTCTTCATCAGTGAAGGTGACAAAAGGTTGTCTTTGACAGCAAGGCTCAAATGGTTATCCCAGCATGGCTGGCTCCAATAATAGGAACACCAATAAGCTTTAAATTCTTCTAAGCAACAAATAGAGTAGTAAAACATTTTGTGTTCCGTTTATACTTAAAATCAAAATAGGAGTATAATTGTCTACTTTTTTGTTTAAAAAAGAAACGTCATCTAAAATAGTATAGAATCTCTACTTGTAACTGTGTAAAGAGCTCAAACATCCAGAATAAGAGTGACAATTCGGGTCAGTGTCAGGTTGATGTTGAGCCATAAACCTTCAACATGGTCACACACTTTTTAAGCAAACAGTTAGGTTTGTCAACTTTAATGTGTTTACGCCTAACCCCTAAATAAGCTACTAATCCAAACACCCCCTAAATAAGCAGCCTAATTATTTACTATTTGAAGAGAAACAATACATGCGCAAAGTTGTTGTTGAAAAAAGCGTCACTTACATAATCCACTTAAGTAATAAACTAAAGAGTATGTACGATGTGTAGCTGTTGAAGCATATACACGACTCCGCCACATTTGTTTTGCTTAACCTTGATCAAACCCAAAACATACTAACATTTGTTTATACTTAAGTAATAACAAGATTGGGTTTTGGTTTTTCAAAATATACTAACATTTGTTTTGCTTAATTGCATGCTATTTTAGTAAACCCCTTTTTTGATTTATAGGAACGCGTGATTCAAATACAAATGCCAAACAAATTGCAACGGAAAAGACACTTACCAAGAGATGCTTTATCCTAATCAGTTCCCGACTTCATTATCGCCTCAAATTCCTTATAGCTAATTTGTCCATCCTGAATGCCATGAAAATGTTAGGATTAAATGAATCAAATCATCATTGTCTTTTAAAGAACCCGAGTTCCCATTATGAGCTAAATCTGAACTACCAACACAAATATGAACATTTAAATTTATTTCGAAGTTTTAAACTCTTTCGATACATACAACAGGTTGCACCACTCCCGCGTTTTATATTCCTAAGAATAAAACCGCAACATGCATTATTAAATCTTGTTTGCTTTCCTGAAACCCACTAAAAATGTTAAATCAGGTGCACCAATTCAATTAACAAAAAAGTAAAACAAGAGTGTAAGATTTAATGCATACCATGACGATTCCACAACAACCCGTGCAATCCCCTAAAGTTGTTCTT
>BQNB010020854.1:0-57545 GCA_026074375.1 Tanacetum coccineum | reverse complement strand
AAGAACCATGCCATGCTGAGAATACTCACCTTAATATTATTTTTTCAAAATCAATTTTTGACTTATACCCCGTAAAGCAAAGCTTTGTGTGTGTATTCATAAAATGTGTCTATTACGGGAAACTGAATTAGAAATCCTAGTAACTAAGTAGACCTTTACACCACCTTACTACATAGATTCAACATCATCTTACCCCAAATCATATGTCAAAAAGTTAAGACGCATCGCTAGTCACCATAGGACAATCCGCCAACGAGCTTACTTGCCATTATGGAAATTAATAATGCACCCATTCAAAGTCGACATAATGCCGTAGAGCTTAGTATTGGTAACGCCATCATAGGTATAGATTAGTTATCGCCCTGAAAGGTCAAGTATTTTAGTTGATGCTCTAAATCAAAAGGAACGAGGAAAGCAATAAGAGATAAATATTGGTCATAACGATAAATTTGAACCTACCGCCACAAATCTTGGAATGCTCAAGTTAAACGATTAGGAAGGAGAATGTTGAGAACAAAAATCTTCATGGTATAAACAAAGAGTTGAAACCCGTCCCAATGATACTCTCTGTAGTAAGAAAACGAAGTTGATTAACACATTTTAGGAGGATTAAGATAAGTATCCGCACCTCTTCACCAACACCACACCGGAAGGCGACTCGAACTGAATTTCGGGACGAAATTCTTTTAACACGGGGAGACTGTGACAATCCACAAATTTCAGGTCATTTTACGTCAATGAACTCAAAACTATTTACTTTGAACCTTTACGTGATTACTTTTAATTTTAACCGTTAAGTTAAATCGCGTAAACCAAAAATCAACAATTAGCGTCAACCGGCATTAGAAAAATAAAATTTTACGTCAATCAAGTGTTATATAATTATTACGAAGATAATTTATAACTTTTCATATTTTATTTTTATACTTTACAATGAGCTTTCATGCACGCATGTAAACTATACCACCTTTACCAATATCTACAATATTTATACCATATCAAAAATTAAACATTTCCCTCCCCCTAAATGCAAAGCAACCGGCCCTATATGTTTATTAGACACAAAATAATACCAAGATATACATTAAGATGTACACTTAACAACTAGTTAGTGCATTATTTTCAACACTTCTTACACCAACACTTACACACTCCATGTCCCAACTTTTACTTACACAAGCCCACACCCCCTTACCTTCCTTAGTGACTCTGTCTCCTAGATATTTCCTAGATAAATAGGTGCAAGCAACTAGCTTATTCACTTCCATTCATCACTTGCAAAAACAAAACAACTCTCTCTTTTCTTTCCTCAAAACCCACGGCTCAAAATAAGCCATAAAAGGGTTCCATTGTTTTTCATTTTCTTGATATCTCAAGTATACTAGTGTGTTCAAGGTTCAATAATAAGGTGTTCTAAGTTGATTTCTAAGTTATGGTTTCAAGTTTAAGCAAGGGTTTATCGAGATCTAAGTTAGGGTTTCATTATTCAAGTTGGGGTTTTATTAAGTTTTTGAGTTAAAAATCAAAGTCTAGGGTTTTTTTGTGTTCATAAGCTTTGTAAGCATTCTCAATATTCTTTTGTGATTTTCATACATCTTGATTATGTTTATACATATTTCTATACTTACATTATTTATCTTTATACATAAACATCTTGATTATAATGTTAAATCACCAACTAGTAAACTTTTATAAATATTTGCAAAGAAATCAAGAACACAACTTACTTATGATTATTAAACATGTTGTCAAGTTTGTTATTCATAATTTAGCTTATTTGATTTTATACGTTATTTCATTATATTGTGAAGTGTTAGATAAGATTAGGTTAGTTTGGATGTGTTGATTGTGAAGGATCTTGAAGTGGTTAGATTAGAGGTTGTTGTTTTGTAAAAATGAGGTTAGATTAAAGTTTTTGAAAGGTATAAATACCCCTCTTTACAGCCAGTTTTAAACATAATGGTATGGATTTTTGACGAGTTAAAACCTTACAAATATGTTAGTTCATTTTAATACGATTCCAGGCATATAAAGAACTCGAAAAACGGATGTAAAACGAAGAAGTTATGATCAAAATAAGATTTGAAATAATACCGGCAATTGGCAAAACCAGCTTTTTTGGCGAATCTGGCAGATGTTGATTTCGTAATTTTAACCCCTTTCGAGTCCGAACCGGCTTAAGTATAAAACTAGAAACTTGCTTAGAATGATTTTTCGGTAAAGTATCGCTAGTTATGAAGCTCGAAAGTGTAAAATAGAAGAGTTATTCTTAATCAAACTTGGACTATTTTTCGGATAATGACATGAAAATTTCTGCACACTTTTTACAAATGTATGTTTCTGACATGAATAGTAAAACAGTGTTTTCGGACGTTTTAGGGTACGTTTGGACTATAAAACCTTAGGAAATAATATAGCATCACTTATATAATATTTATACGCGTTTTAAACTTTATAAATATTATTTTATAAATTAACTAGTCTACATATATAATGTCATTGTAAAAAAATAATAAAAGTGGTAAACTCAACAAAATCATTATTTTGATTTATAAGCTAAGTCAAACTATTAGGTGGTGATATAACAAGATAAAATACAGTGCATTGTTTTATGTTTACATGCGTTATTCTAAATCGACCTATAATTAAAAAGGTTGCATACCAGTCCTTTGCGACGACATTCCTTGTTGATTTTTCTAAAATCAATTTCATCACTTATGTTGAGTTTCATGACCCCTATTTTACTTCTTTTAAATATTTTGGGGGAGAATACATGCTCATTCACAAACTCGTTTACATACTCATTTACATACTCATTTACTTACTCGTTTACAAACTTGTTTACATGCTCGGTTATCTTATAACACTGTGATTACTTTTCAAGACTTTGTGAGTTTATAGCTCCGCTTTCATTTGTTTTACAATTACTTTACAAATCTCGGGGTGAGATACATTGCTTGTTTTTACTTAAGGATGTAATTACTTTACCTTCTTTCAAATGATTATGGATTAGCCTAAATAGCGATAATCCACTATGCCCGAATTATCATGAACCGTTAATTACTTTGTGTAAGCGCGTGTGTTATAAATAGATCTATTGGGATTGACATCCCCGTCCAGGATTGGTGCCCCCCCCCCCCCCCCAGTCCAGGGATTGGTGATCAACATTGGCCATACGGGCGGTATATACCATGTCGAATTACGGGTGTCTCACTTTGGACACTCCCTATGGTACTTTGATTGTCTGAAATTGATTGCTATGAGCTGTGGCCACTTACTTATTTGTCGGAATGGATTTGCATACATAACTTTGTCTAATTTCGGGTTCATGAGCTTAGTGCATCGTTAATCACTGCGTAAGGGTTATTGCTAATTACCATGCTAATATCATACTTTAAAAACCTAGGGGAATACTGTGTGAGCTGTACGGATAAATCTATGATATCACCACAACGTTAGTTGACATCTTTTTTTTTTTATTTTTTTGTTTTTCTATATGTTTTGTTGGATTTTTATTTATTAAGAATATATTTCTCAAGGGATATAGTTGCTTAGTAGTTCTTGAAGGTGCATCTGGAGTTTAACTTTTGATTTCATTCAGGGATTTCTACTTGCTCATTCAACTATCCAATCTGTTGTCATTATTTACAGTAGTCTCATCTTTGATGCTTCTTGGGAACATATGTTTTAACTTGTACAATTTCAATTAAATCGAACGAGATATCTTTAAAACGGGACTAATTTGTGAGTCGTTCTCGTTTATCTTGTTGATATTGTTTTATGAAGTATTTCCTAGGTTACCATTAAGATGAGAAATATTTTGGGTGGTAAGATTTGGGGTCCTGTTTAAAAACCCCCATTGTTGGCGTGTATGATGGTAAAAAAGTATCACTGGATCGCGTTTTTTTCTGTTTTGTGGAAAATTATTTTCTTTTTGGTTTTTTCTGGTATATTATGAAAACCACAAAACAAAGAGGTGTGTTCGTAACTATAAGCTATACAAATGTGTCACCAACATACTATACTACCTTCTTAGAGCACTAGGTGTGGTTTGAGCCATGGCTCAAGCCGTGGGCAAAAAGTGACTACTTTTCTACATAACACCAAAAACTCCCATAACACTAAAAATAGGCTCCTTGGTTAACACCAGATTTTTTGATGTTATGGGAGGACCCTACGTTTTTTCATTTTTATAAAAAAACATTTAAATATAAAATTTAAATTTCCGGATACACGGTGGCGTATTTTCATCCCCAAAATAATCACGTTGTAACTTATCTTCCGCCAATTCGCGATCGCGTGTAATATATCGCCTTGTATGTCTTACCGAACTTTCGGCTTCATCTTCTTTCATAGCTTCATATTGCTCAAAATATTCTAAATTATTCCATTGGGTAGATTGCTCCATATAGAGTTGAGTCTGTGGATACTCGTAAAATGGTATATTCAATTGGAAGTTCATATTGTTGTGTGAAAATTGCTAAGAGATTTTAAATATTGAAAGGGGATTCGGGGTATAAAAAATGGAGTTTGTATATTTATTAATATATGTGAAAATATGGTTCTTATGTTACAAATAAACCAATTGAACTTAAAGGCTAGGTTTTTTTGAAAATAACCGTTCCACAAGGCTAGTTTTTTATAACAATATTATTTATAATCATTTAGTATATATATATATATTAACGCGAAAACTCGAGTACGCGGTACTGCGTCTCGCGTTTTCGTCACACCCATCTTAGACTGTGAGCGGACGGTTGACGCGAGAGGCGAATTACACCACCCTATTCAGTGGGGTTCGTCGCGCCGTGGGTTAGCGGTGTTCGTCGATGCTCAACCAACAACCAGACACCGTATCCCTTGTGTTCCTACTATCTATGAGCAGTTAATAATACGGTTGGGTATAACTATCTGCCTACCAAACATGTCAAGCACTAGCCGAAAATCAACAATTTGAACAAACCGTTGTCTAGTGGAAATGTGGAATTCAATCAACTTGTCAAAAGGAAAGTTTCAAAGTTTTTTTCTTTACACGGTATTTTTAAAACTTAAAACATTGATAGATTTATTGCTCGGGTAGAGAATACATGACTCTCAATCTGTCATTATTTATTCATTAAACGAAGGGAGGTGATTTGCACACTCAAAAAATTGATTGAGACACTCATTGTACAAGCAGATAAAGCATTGTGTGAACTCTAGTACAACTATGTAATGCACATAATAGAGTGTCCTAATCAATTTTATGAGTGTGCAAATCAATTCCCTTAAACGAAAGCCATAGTTTGGATGTATTTGAAACAGTGAAATGCACTTTGGAGATGATTTTCATTGCAAGTTAAAGTCAAACATGTTTTTTATTGGGGAGGTGAGACAAAGTGATGTGCACACCACAAAATCACATGTGCAATGCATATGATACAACATTACATATGCATTTTTGTGGTGTGCTGTGTGCACACCACTTTGTGTGGTGTGCATATCAACTCCCTTTTTATTGTGAGAGTGAATGAAAAAATAACCAATTTCTATGTATTTCTCTTATGAATTTTACTATATTCACATAATGTTTAAAAAACACATTAACAAAATTGAGTTGGCTGTGTAAAAGAAGAGAGAAATAATAGAAAAAGTCATCAATCAAAACATGAACAAACTATTTTGTAGATGTTTTTTTTTAAACAATGGTAACCAAAATTGAAATAACATCCAGTGATGATATTTGAAAATCCATCAAAAGAATTAAACAAATCAAGATAATTAATCAGTAACAGAAACACCTCATTGAAAATATTTAAATGAAAAATTACTATTGAATTTTCAGTATGTTATGTTAATTATATATTGGATTATCTATTCGGTTGGGATCTTCTGAAGGTAAAGCTATTTTTGTAGTAAAAAAAAGTTGTCATGTGAAGTTAAAAATTAAGAAAGAGAAAATTTCATACAACCTAATTATTACATCTCACATGCCACATGTAAGTGTGGATGTTTGTGTGTAAAAAAGATGTGAGCCTAGCATTTCTCTTTTTCATTTTATGTTCTCAGCATCATCAACTACATCAACTACCGAGGTCGTGTCGCTGTTACCGTTTAGCTTTAACAATCACATTTTTTTTATCACATTGATACCGCTGCATCGCACGAGTATGTGCTAGTATAGACATAAAACATATAACTTAAAAACTAACATTAGACTATTCAATAATAAACATGGTTAGCACACTGCTCAACATTTTTATGTCAATGGTTTAAGCATATGAATCATTTTTAGGCGCACAAACCATCAATACTCGTCAACTGAAGATTGCCTCCCAATTTCTTCTTGTGAGAAGTTAATCACAAGATAAGGAAATGCTCCTAAAAACGCACATAGAACTTCAATTTTAAATCAAACACACATGACACATAAAAATAAACATTAAAATAAGCTGATACAGTATTAAAGCCAAAATTTCCAAAAGCGAAAATAACATTTGTCATATTTCAACACAAAATAAAAGCAACAAACTCAAAACGCCTAGCTAGCTAACACATCTTAAGCTTCTGTAATGGGGTACTCAAACACAACGTCTTTACCAGAAAGCTTCCTGTAGACTCCACTGAATGTCTCAAGCTTGTACTCGGTATCATTACGGGCCTTTGGGTCCAAGTAGATCTGCAAAAATATAAGTGTCAAAGTTAATAACAGAAGGAAAAAACACCATCAATAACATCCACATGCATAACAAGTAAATAAGCAATCACCTTAATGATCTTTGAGCCATCGAGCCTGTATCGAACACGCTTTCCAACAATCTCAGCTGGGTGGCACAAATCCTCAAGCATGGCATCATGTACTGCTGTCAGGGTACGGGAACGAGGTCTCTGAGCTGCAGAACCCTTCTTTGGTGGCCTAACTATCCTTCTAGTAGCAATGAAAACCACGTCCTGACAGCAATGTGAATATTAGTCTCAGCTTATTTCCATTTTCCAAAATCAGACAATACAAACATGAGTATCGCAACAAAATACCTTTCCACTGAACTTCTTCTCAAGCTCCCTAACAAGCTTGGTATGGATCTTGCGGAACGGCTTCCTCAATCTGTACGGAACATGAACCACAACAGCCTTTTTGTTTCCAGCGATATCAATTTGACTGCAAGAACCCCACAAATGAAGATTAACATAAAATACAAACGACGTAAGAATCACATGAATTCAACATCCAATTGTGCAATCCTTACTTTGCAGAGTTGATGTACAAGTCCTTTAAGTCACTCTTCAACTCTTGGTGGGTGTTCTCCAAGTCAAACAATGCCTGCAATGATCAAGAAATACATCAACAAAAACGAAAACTAATTGCAAACTGTAATGTACTTAACACGTTTGAAAGAATGGTGTTACTTGAGCAACACTCAGCTCAAACTCGGTAGCCTCAACATCCTTGTCCTTTTGGATCTTCTTCATTGAGGTATACATCTTGAAGATCTGATTTGCAAACGACAATCATTTAAAAGAAAACTTATCAACAAACATAACACGACAAAACATCCGCCACAATACAAAGAAGAATACAAATTTCTATCGTAGTAGCTTACAAGCACACTTTAATTTCAATACACGGACCTACTTAAAGAAGCCATTTAACAACTAGCTTTTCAACATTTCTATTAACATCTTGGCTCTAAAAAATTTGTCACTTGTTATACAATCATGCATTGATAATAAGGTCACTTTAACAAAGTTGAAAGTGTCCTAATCAAGTTTTACAAACTATAAATCATTGCACACAGAAAATGCTTGATTATTGTTACCTGACCGTCTAACAATATATTGACTACAACAGTAACATATACGCCAAAAAATGATAAACCGAAAACAGAAATAAAAGCTCTATTTCCATATAGTTTAAGGCCATAGTTAATATTGAGAGCGCTATGAGAAGAACTAAGCACGAGGCTCACCCGTCCTTCACTCGAGGCTCCGCAACTCATGTACATACTTAAACAAGCCAACGCCAACATTTCTAACATAACTAACTTATGTCACAGCTTGGCTTTAACTAACTTATGTCACACTTTATACTAATGAACTGATAATAAGGTCTCTTTAACAGAATTGTAAGTGCGCCTAATAATAAGAGCCGGATGTTGATGTAAACTTTACATTTACTAAGATGACACCAACAATTCCATACTCAATGACAACTATAACAGGTATAGTATTCACATTATACAAGCTATAAACAATCGCCAACAGAAAATGCTCGATCATCATTCGCGCGTAACACAATACTGAGTAGAGCAGTAACATATATGCCCAAAAACAATGCAAAAAACAGAAGTAAAAGCTCTATTTTCATATTTATTTTCAGGCAATGATACATATCGGGAGCGCTATGAGAAGAACTAAGCGCGAGGCTCACCCGTCCTTCACTCGAGGCTCCACAACTCCTAATTACACTTCCTAAATACCAACTAAACTTATAACTAAACCAATAAAAATATACTAAAATTATAAATCACATTCCTATATACAACCATCCAACATTAAACTAAAAAATAAAAATGACAGCAAACAGCATTAAACTAAAACATAAAAGTAACAACAAACTGCAGAAAATGATCTTATGAATAATACAAACATGGATTACTGCAAACAAGAATAAGTATCTAAAATAATAATGTTTATAAGGACTTACGAATTCCTAAAGAGCTTGGAGTTCAGTTCGGGATGACGAGAAGGCTGCTGCTCTTGATGATGAAGCCACAAAATGTGTAAACAACAAGGGTTTTGTAGCGTCTGACCTAATTTTCATTTTTAGGGTTACTTTATGCTTTTGGGCTCAAAGTTATGGCCCGGGCTCTTTTACTTGCTATTGGGCTCAACTTGCTGAATTTCTACATTACAAATTCACAACACAAAATTATGGTTTTTTTTTATGAATATCTATACCGCCTTATAAAGCACTAACAGAGTACGCGTTGCGTCGACGGATACCATGTGACGATTAATCGGATAAATAAAAAGAAAATAATCCCAGTGAGCCCGGTTCACCCGTTTTTATCGGTTCCTACGGGTCCTCTCCGATTCGTTTTCGGACGTCTTTTATTGGCTAGCCGAACTAGTGACGACTCCGGTTCCCAGTTGAACCCGTTGGTCCGGTCCGGTTTTCAAAACTATATGTACTATCAATTTGTTAGCATATAAATTATATGAAGCTTTGTGTATTTTATTAGTTTGTACAATGTGTATCATAACATGTACTTTTGATTTTAGAGGTGTTTTAAAATAGCTTTAATTTGTGTATTTAATTAGTTTTTACTTTGGATTATGTTGTAGCTTATTTAAATTATACATTATGAAAATATTATTGTACTTTTGAGTAAGGGGTGTTTTAATAGGTTGTATTTAATTTGGTTATACAATAAGTTTGTTTAGTTGTGTGTTTGAATTTTCAAGTTTTGTGTTTAATTTGGTTGTACAATATGCTTATTTAGCTGTATGTTGGAATTTTCAAGTTTTGAGGACATTAAATTCTTAAAAAGTGCCTTTGTGCATTATATGTAGTACTAGCTTAATGACCCGTGTAACCCCGGGGGTATTTTAAAGAATTTATTTTGTAAGAAGTTCTATGCATAAATAAAGTAAGAAAAACACCGAATGTAAACTGATTCTCTTAATATATGAAAGAAATAATCAGATGATACGTGAATTATTCGATAAACATTTGAGTTTGTTACAATTATTATAATAAGCATCGATGCGTTTTGGTCTCTAGCTTTTATGGTCTTGAATATCAAAGGACGTCTGTGAGCGCTAATCAAGTTAATAGCCAATGTCCATTCAATGAATACCTAATAGTCAATCGAAAATGTAAGTAAAAGTAGATTGTGATCAATAATTAATTAGACTTTAAAATATAGTAAAAAGCCCGTGATATGTATATTGTACGTACCTCTTACACGTTGTTCATAGACCTTGTAGTAGTTCTTTGTAGACGACATTTGTAGTAGTTTTAGATATATTTCCATCCTGATCACAAACGACAACCTTCAAACCTTTTTTGCTTTTGACTCTTGATACAACAACGTATAGTTGTCCATGAGTCTGTCCACATTTCTGAAAACAGGACGTGCAAGGATTACAGAACCTAACTTTTACAGAAAGCGATTGACATTGGCTTTTGTTAATCATCATGGCAAATGAGACTGATAGAGGAAATTGTCATCTGACGATCTTAAGTGGTAATCGTTTATCGTACTGAGTAATTCTCAACCTCGGTATGATAACCTTCTTTCCAAAGTGTGTTCCGTTAATGATTTGGGCATTAATAAAAGTTCTTGTTAATTTTAGAACTTGGAGTCTTGTCCCATTACACAAACCATTTGGTTGATCAATATTTCTCAACGACATTATCGGGACATCTACTTTTAACGCACGTCTGTGGTTCGAAACACCGGAGAACTTCAATCCATTGATTACTACTGATGAGAAAACTTGGACTGATCCTTAATATTGGTTTTCACGTTCAGTTTAATCTACAATCTACACCGTTCGATCAACTTAAGACTCAAACCATTTAACTCACTTACATATTTCTATTTAGCTTAAAGACCCGTAAATTACGGGAGATTTTAAAGAAATTTTTTTGTAAGAAGTTATGTGTGTGAGTGAATAATATCTAAAACAACAAACGTAAACACTGTTACCTATACAAAATTTGAAAGAATAAAAAGAATAAATTAAAAGTGCGAAATATATCCGATTATTAACAATTGAGATAATAAGTGAATTATATTCGAAATGAAAGTTTTTGTAGTACTTATTCATATTTTACCCTCGCACTTTACAAATGACAACCTTAACTCATCCTTTTCCTTTGCAATTACATTTCTAATATTAGCTACTCAATCTGATAAATCGCAACTTGACCCGTGCCTAATAACCGTGTGAGGGAAAATACTGTTATTAGGGTTTTCCTTAACACATATTACATCTAAGCTAAAAGTTTGGCAGAAGTAATGTTTTTTATTATAATATTAATTTAAATCTTTGAATAATAAAAATTTAGTGAACAACATCACTTGATAACATTAATATAAAACATATAAAAATAAAAACATAATAATTGTGCATTAGAGTGATAATCGATTTACACATATACATTTCAGACAATCTAAATTACACGATAATGTTACAGATATTGTATTTTCTAACTATCTGTAAAATTGATTTATAATGGTCTCATAGCAAATGAAACGGCCACCAGATATTGTTTTCTTACTATCTTTAGGGATAAAAAACGTTTTATACCGAACGTAAAGTAATTTCAATTCTCTTATCAATAAATCAGGTTCTTTCTAAAGTGTGTTCCGTTTATTATTTTTGCCTCGACCGATGTTCAAACTAATCTAACAACTTGAAGTCGTGTTCGATTACATGCAACCATTAAATTGATCAATATTTCTCAACAATATTTTGGGACACCTACTAACACCAATTTGAAGTTTGGAACACCGGAGAATTTGAATTCACAATAAATTCCAGAAGAGAAACTATCTATTGATTTTATGAGGACACCACTGTCACTTTAAACATTCCCATGAGATCACACAAATCATGAATCATAAAGAGATAAACTAATAATATCTTATTTTTATTTAGAATCAATCATCTAATTAGGGGAAAATGAGATTTACTAAAAATAGATCATGGAGTAGGGTTAACTTTTTCTTGTTATAGAGCAGTGGGATTCAGGTTAACTTTTGCGTTTATAACCCGTCTGTAGAGAAAAGTCATTTCTAAACAACCACTTTTAAGCTAAGTCACGAATATAGCAAATCACACACATTTTAGAAAATAAACAGTTATCACCATTTCTAAGTGACACCTCATAAATACAATAAAGATTTCCCATTCTTTCACATTACAAAGTTATGGATTGTTATACCTGTCCGAGATCTTTTTGAATTAAGTTGTTTCATTAGTATTTTTTTTTTCTATTCTTTCGTCATAAGATTGAGACATTCTCCCCTTTCTTCTACCAAGATTTAATAAACTGGTGGATGAGTTAAACTTTATCTCCATATTATAGACTTTAATAATTATATATTTTGATAAATAATCTTATATATTCTAGTTTGTAAGAGCACACCGTGAAGGTAATTTTTGTTTGTACATAATGCCAATCAGTCGAGACGCAAAGAGATAAGAGAAGAAATTTCTAAAAAATAGCAGCTTTATATCTGGCAATTCTATCATGATAATCATAAGGGAAATAGGTTGACTCATATCCATACTATTGGTCAGTCACGAAGAATTCCTACCCTAAATATCATTCTCATAAGTAACGATTACTGATTGTCCCTAAATTGGTACGTAAAATGGATATAGTTATCAAAACACAGAGCAACTAACTTACCTTTGTAAAGAGTGTGAAAATGGATACCGCCTATGACAAACAGTGGTAGCTGTATTATTTATAACAGCAATCACCTCACATTGAACAGACTGTAAAGAAAATTTGACTGTATAGATAACCTCTATTGATCAACTTTTAAAACAATCTAAACATGTAGAAACAAGATAATCAAAACACTTACCTACTTTTTGAGTGTGACAAACCATCGTTAAATCTCTAATGTCTGCAAACTCATTGTTGTATAAGGTTTCATTAGACACGTTAATGAGATTCTGCAATAACCACTATCCCATGAAACTAATATATAACATAACAAATGTTTTATCAATAAAGTAAGAAGAGCATATGTGAAAATGAAAATAACGACTGCATAGGACATCATTATCAAAAAAATGCAGCATAGTCATTAGTATTGAAAAAATTATGAAGGCTGAAAGCCCTTAAGAAGAAATTAGGATAGCGTAATAGTACCTGAACTTTTGAATTTGATAGCCCTTAAGAAGAAATTATAAAGGCTGAAAAAAAAGTAAACACATAATGTAATTTAAACTCATGATGAAATTATGATGGCCGGAACAAAACAAAACAATCAATCTAATTTTAAAACGAATGATGATATTCTTAGTATTTACATATGCAATTTAAACTTATGCATACAACTTACAAATAACAACAATTTTGCTTGAAAAGAGTTTAAAAGATATCATACCATATTACTAAAATTTCTTTCAAACATTGCATCAAACCTTGCCCTCTTTAAATCACTTACAACACTTAGATCTTCGATCTTCAAATTCCAAAACAAACATGTATCACTGAATAAATGACACCAATCTTTGATAACCAAATCAAACTTATCAAAGAGTTCAAATTAGAGTCACAACATAAAAAAAACACATCCAAATTGTTGCACTATGTGATTCAAATATAATCCATAAATTGAATTTGAATATAAGCATACTTACGGTTGGACACAAAAAACCCACTGGCATAGATCGACTTCTTAAGGATGTTGAATCTTTGAATAAAATAGAACAGTTTTGTTTGTTTTTTAGCTGTGTATTGAATAAAAAACCAATTAGGTAACTTCATAAGGCTTTTAAAAATGATAATAAAAATTGATGCGTTTTGAATCGGTAGGGTTTGTGGAAGGTTAATGGATAAATAGTAATTGAGTTTTGAATCAGCAAGTGTATATAGAAAAAGTCTTGACAATTTCTAGAAGGTTTTTATGACATTCAATTTCATTGAAATGGTATTACTTAACAAAAATATAGGAGCGTGTTGGAGAAGAATGAGTTGAAACGGTATACTTGTGTTTGAGTTTGAAATGCTTTTCTTAGAGAATATTTACAGCTAATAATGATCTCGCTATTAATGACATAATATCATAGTTTATTTTATTATATAAAAAATAAAATAGATAAACAAAAAATGACCCTTGAACGGAACTTTAGCCAAACAGACACACTTATAGCATAATCGAGACTTAAACATCAATTTTAAGGAGATACGTGTGTGAATAAATTAACAAACATAAGTAGGTTCAATTATTTATTAAAAGAAATCATAAATAATATGTTGATAACACGATAAACAATTTGGTTTGAAACTAATAAAATAATAAACGTGTACGTATCGTATTTTCCACCATTGATAATCTTTAAGATCAAAGGTATGCCGTGAATGTCAAACACTTGAGTAACCAATGTTCATTCCATGAACACATAAGAAGTTAAAAAATTGAAATTAAAAAAAAGTCATTGATAAAAGTATATGCAAAGAACCAAGTCATCATACAACACAAATATTAATTCTTCTTTAAATGCTTGAGAGGCATACGATCATTTAACTAATATAGTTGATGTGGTTAATTATGTACATCACACACATCAATTAAGACATCTCCCTTCTATATTAATCAATAATCAATAATAACACTCAAAAGGGATAATGATTTGGTAAATTGCATGAGATTAATAAAACTAACGTCTGTCTTATTTTAATCCTTTATTACCTCATGTACCCATATAATTTTCATGTCATTGTATTATCTCAAGTATTTCTTACTCTTTTGCTTCTGTTTGAAAGCGCATGTTCATGTTGAAAGTCAAAACCACCAAAAGCAAAAGCAACCGAGCATAGATGGTGGGTCTTATATAACGTACTACTGAATTAATTGAACCATGTATATGCGGTTACCGAACACGATATAAACCAAAATACTTTTTATATACCAAAACAAATCTCTATATTATTGCAAACAACCAAACAATATAAACTCCATATGAAGGCCTTAATTAACTTTTCGTTAGCTTTATGTCTTTGCGAGTGTAGTTAAAAAGTATTATGAACCTCTGATATTGGAAAAAGCAAATCTATACTATATCATCTTGTAACAAAATGAATTGATCAAGTGAATAACAAATATGGGACCTACATGTTACAATTGTTTTGCAACTCTGGCATATATTAGCTCGATGAAGCATTCTGAGTTGAGGCCTGATATTTGTGAGTTGCATTTCCTACTTTACTAACCTGCAAACAAAAGGAACAACACACTTACCATAATTAACACCCAAAACACGGCTTTTATGAGAGGCATGTCAAACATGTATGTGTGACCATGTACCGTGTACATACTTATTATCCACAATAAAATGTGTTATGATGAAGTATATGGTTGTTCTATTTGTGACTTAGCCTTATGCATAAATCTATATTATTAATTACATGTGGTATAAGTAATCTCCTGGGAATTATGCTCTTCATGACGCCGAGCGCAGAACTCCCAAGAACATTTGTGAAATATTCATTTATGAAATATTAGGATATAAGAGATTGCTAAAAATATAGAGTACAACCAAGCAAAAGTCAACATTTTCAATATGATGAAAAGACTATTCTTAGCTAACCATTACGAACAACCTGTAGTTTCTCAAAAACACTTTCTTGTATGGCTTTTTGCATAGTCCAACATCATATATGGGTCAAGCGGTACTTCCTCCTCACTATGAACAATAATAGAGCTAACAACCAATTGCAAATCGAGACAAAACCATAAATTCAAAGTTTAGGGATTAGTTCATGAAACATAAAGTTTCAAATTTATGATCATGAATCAGTAAATAGATAAACTAAAATATCTTATTTTTAGTTATAATCAATCATTTTTAGGGACAATGAGTTACTAAAAGTTTAGTGGGTAGGGTTACTTTGTTTATAAGCGGTGGGTAGAGTTACTTTGTTTATAAGCAGTCTGATTATGCATTTCTAAACAACCCTTTTAAGCTAAGTCACAATGAGCAAATCCACACATTTTAGAACAATAAAGTATCTCCAGTTTCTAAGGACCTCATAGAACAATAAAGTATCTCCTAATTCGCTTCATTACAAAGTTGTGATTGTTATACCTGTCAAGTTCCTTTGAATTAAGTTGTTCATTGTATTTTTTCTATTCTTTCGTCAATGAGATTGACATTCCCTTTCTTAATATCAAGAATTTATAAAATGGTGGGATGAGTAACTTGTCCGTGACTTTTAATTATATATTTTGATAAATAATCTTATATATTCTAGTTTGTAAGAGCACACCGTGAAGGTAATTTTTGTTTGTACATAATGCCAATCAGTCGAGACGCAAAGAGATAAGAGAAGAAATTTCTAAAAAATAGCAGCTTTATACTTGGCAATTCTATCATGATAATCATGGGTAATAGTTTGAATATCCATCTATTGCAGCACGAAGAATCCTACCAAATATTACAAAGCAACGATTACTATTGTCCCAAATTCGTGAAAATGGATGTTATCAAAACACATGAGCAACTAACTTACCTTGTAAGGGTGTGAAATTGAACGACGATGCAAAGTGGTAGATGTATTATTTATAACAACAATCCCTATTGAACAGAGGTAATGAAATTGATTGTTATATGAACCTCTATTGAGTCAACTTTAAACAATAAACATGTAGTAAAAGTTAATCAAAACTTCCCTACTTTTTGGAGTGTGACAAACTCAGATGTATCATTTGTCTGCAAACTGTTGTTGTAAGGTTCATTTAGAGACGTTAATGATTGCAATCACTATCCCATGAAACTAATATATCACATAACAAATGTTTTGTCAATAAAGTAAGAAGAGCATATGTGAAAATGAAAATAACGACTGCATATGACATCATTATCAAAAAATGCAGCATAGTCATTAGTATTGAAAAAATTATAAAGGCTGAAAGCCCTTAAGATGAAATTAGGATAGCGTAATAGTACCTGAACTTGTGAATTTGAAAGCCCTTAATAAGAAATTATGAAGGTTGACACAAAAAAAGCAAACACACAGTGTAATTTAAACTCATGATGAAATTATGATGGCCGGAACAAAACAAAACAAAACAATCAATCGAATTTTAAAACAAATGATGATATTCTTAGTATTTACATATGCAATTTAAACTCATGCATACAACTTACAAATAACAACAATTTTGCTTGAAAAGAGTTTAAAAGATATCATACCATGTTACTAAAATTTCTTTCAAACATTGCATCAAACACATTGCCCTCTTTAAATCACTTACAACACTTAGATCTTCGATCTTTAAATTCCAAAACAAACATGTATCACTGAATAAATGAAACCAATCTTTGATAACCAAATCATACTTATCAAAGAGTTCAAATTAGAGTCACAACATAAAAAAACACATCCAAATTGTTGCACTATGTGATTCAAATATAATCCATAAATTGAATTTGAATATAAGCATACTTACGGTTGGACACAAAAAACCCACTGGCATAGATCGACTTCTTAGGGATGTTGAATCTTTGAACAAAATAGAATCAGTTTTGTGTGTTTTTTTAGCTGTGTATTGAATAAAAAACCAATTAGGTAACTTCATAGGGCTTTTAAAAATGAAAATAAAAATTGCTGCGTTTTGAATCGGTAGGGT
Organism: Tanacetum coccineum; assembly: GCA_026074375.1. Classification (NCBI taxonomy): domain Eukaryota; kingdom Viridiplantae; phylum Streptophyta; class Magnoliopsida; order Asterales; family Asteraceae; genus Tanacetum; species Tanacetum coccineum. Next base: position 40,182 of record BQNB010020854.1, on the reverse strand, counting down.
TTGTGGAAGGTTAATGGATAAATTGTAATTGAGTTTTGAATCAGCAAGTGTATATAGAAGAAGTCTTGACAATTTCTAGAAGGTTTTTATGACATTCAATTTCATTGAAATGGTATTGCTTAACAAAAATATAGGAGCGTGTTGGAGAAGAATGAGTTGAAACCGTATACTTGTGTTTGAGTTTGAAATGCTTTTCTTAGAGAATATTTACAGCTAATAATGATCTCGCTATTAATGACATAATATCATAGTTTCTTTTATTAGGGAGACTCATTCAAATTTCATCAACCGACTTTGTTAGCTTTCCAAAATTAATGGCTTATGTAACTTAATACGCGTCTAATGTCATTAAATCAATTGTGTAGAAAAGTTTTTTTTAATGTAAAATGACTAACTTAGACACTTTTAAAAATCATGATTTTATTTAATAGGGGCATTCACGGTCTTTTTAAAGTCTTATTTATTATATGTGCTATTGAATGTTGTACATACCATTCGTGAGAGTTAACAGGAGGCTGACACATCAGCGTCATTTAATTATGTTGCTTCAAAGAGTTGTAAAAAAGCTTGTTTTATTATATAAAATAAAATAGATAAACAAAAAATGACCCTTGAACGGAACTTTAGCCAAACAGACACACTTATAGCATAATCGAGACTTGAACATCAATTTTAAGGAGATACGTGTGTGAATAAATTAACAAACATAAGTAGGTTCAATTATTTATTTAAAGAAATCATAAATAATATGTTGATAACACGATAAACAATTTGGTTTGAAACTAATAAAATAATAAACGTGTACGTATCGTATTTTCCACCATTGATTATCTTGAAGATCAAAGGTATGTCGTGAATGTCAAACACTTGAGTAACCAATCTTCATTCCATGAACACATAAGAAGTTAAAAAAATGAAATTAAAAAAAAGTTGTTGATAAAAGTATATGCAAAGAACCAAGTCATCATACAACACAAATATTAATTCTTTAAATGCTTGAGAGGCATACGATCATTTAACTAATAAAGTTGATGTGGTTAATTATGTACATCACACGCGTCAATTAAGACATCTCCCTTCTATATTAATCAATAATCAATAGTAACACTCAAAAGGGATAATGATTTGGTAAATTGCATGAGATTAATAAAACTAACGTCTTTCTTATTTTAATCCTTTATTACCTCATGTACCCATATAATTTTCATGTCATTGTATTATCTCAAGTATTTCTTACTCTTTTGCTTCTGTTTGAAAGCGCATGTTCATGTTGAAAGTCAAAACCACCAAAAGCAAAAGCAACCGAGCATAGATGGTGGGTCTTATATAACGTACTAGTGAATTAATTGAACCATGTATATGTGGTTACCGAACACAATATAAACCAAAATACTTTTTATATACCAAAACAAATCTCTATATTATTGCAAACAACCAAATAGTATAAACTCCATCTGACTGTATGAAGGCCTTAATTAACTTTTCGTTAGCTTTATGTCTTTGCGAGTGTAGTTAAAAAGTATTCTGAACCTGTGATATTGGAAAAAGCAAATATGTACTATATCATCTTGTAACAAAATGAATTGATCAAGTGAATAACAAATTTGGGACCTACATGTTACAATTGTTCTGTAATTATGGCATATATTAGCTCGATGAAGCGTTTTAAGTTGAGGCATGATATTTCTAAGTTGCATTTCCTACTTTACTAACCTGCAAACAAAAGGAACAACACACTTACCAAAATTAACACCTAAAACATGGCTTTTATGAGAGGCATGTCAAACATGTATGTGTGACCATGTACCGTGTACATACTTCTTATCCACAATAAAATGTGTTGTGATGAAGTATATGGTTGTTCTATTTGTGACTTAGCCTTATGCATAAATGTATATTATTAATTACATGTGCTATAAGCAATCTCCTGGGAATTATGCTCTTTATGACACCGAGAATAGAAATCCCAAGAGCATTTGTGAAATATTAGGATATAAGAGATTGCTAAAAATATAGAGTACAACCAAGTAAAAGTCAACATTTATAATCTGATAAAAAGACTATTCTTAGCTAACCATCACGGACAACCCGTAGTTTCTCAAAAACACTTTCTTGTATGGCTTTTTGCATAGTCCAAGACATCATATATGGGTCAAGCGGTACTTCCTCCTCACCATGAACAATAATAGAGCTAACAACCAATTTCAAATCGAGACAAAACCATAAATTCAAAGTTTAGGGATTAGTTCATGAAACATAAAGTTTCAAATTTATGATCATGAATCAGTAAATAGATAAACTAAAATATCTTATTTTTAGTTATAATCAATCATTTTTAGGGAAAATGAGTTACTAAAAGTTCAGTGGGTAGGGTTACTTTGTTTATAAGCGGTGGGTAGAGTTACTTTGTTTATAAGCAGTGTGATTATGCATTTCTAAACAACCCTTTTAAGCTAAAGTCACAATGAGAAAATCCACACATTTAGAACAATAAAGTATCTCTAGTTTCTAAGGACCTCATAGAACAATAAAGTATCTCCTAATTCACTTCATTACAAAGTTGTGATTATTATACCTGTCAAGTTCCTTTGAATTAAGTTGTTCATTGTATTTTTTCTATTCTTTCGTCAATGAGATTGACATTCCCTTTCTTAATATCAAGAATTTATATAATGGTGGGATGAGTAACTTGTCCGTGACTTTTAATTATATATTTTTGATAGATAATCTTATATATTCTAGTTTGTAAGAGCACACCGTGAAGGTAATTTTTGTTTGTACATAATGCCAATCAGTCGAGACGCAAAGAGATAAGAGAAGAAATTTCTAAAAAATAGCAGCTTTATACCTGGCAATTCTATCATGATAATCATGGGAAATAGGTTGAATATCCATCTATTGCAGCACGAAGAATCCTACCAAATATTACAAAGCAACGATTACTATCGTCCCAAATTCGTGAAAATGGATGTTATCAAAACACAAGAGCAACTAACTTACCTTGTAAGGGTGTGAAATTAAACGACGATGCAAAGTGGTAGATGTATTATTTATAACAGCAATCCCTATTGAAAAGAGGCAATGAAATTGATTGTTATATGAACCTCTATTGAGTCAACTTTAAACAATAAACATGTAGTAAAAGTTAATCAAAACTTACCTACTTTTTGGAGTGTGACAAACTTAGATGTATCATTTGTCTGCAAACTGTTATTGTAAGGTTCATTTAGACATGTTAATGATTGCAATCACTATCCCATGAAACTAATATATAACATAACAAATGTTTTATCAATAAAGTAAGAAGAGCATATGTGAAAATGAAAATAACGACTGCATAGGACATCATCATAAAAAAATGCAGCATAGTCATTAGTAATGAAAAAATTATAAAGGCTGAAAGCCCTTAAGAAGAAATTAGGATAGCGTAATAGTACCTAAACTTGTGAATTTGAAAGCCCTTAAGAAGAAATTATGAAGGCTAAAACAAAAAAAAGCAAACACATAATGTAATTTAAACTGAACAAAACAAAACAAAACAATCAATCTAATTTTAAAACGAATGATGATATTCTTAGTATTTACATATGCAATTTAAACTCATGCATACAATTTACAAATAACAACAATTTGGCTTGAAAAGAGTTTAAAAGATATCATACCATATTACTAAAATTTCTTTCAAACATTGCATCAAACACCTTGCCCTCTTTAAATCTCTTACAACACTTAGATCTTCGATCTTTAAATTCCAGAACAAACATGTATCACTGAAAAAATGACACCAATCTTTGATAACCAAATCATACTTATCAAAGAGTTCAAATTAGAGTCACAACATAAAAAAACACATCCAAATTGTTGCACTATGTGATTCAAATATAATCCATAAATTGAATTTGAATATAAGCATACTTACGGTTGGACACAAAAAACCCACTGGCATAGATCGACTTCTTAGGGATGTTGAATCTTTGAACAAAATAGAATCAGTTTTGTGTGTTTTTTAGCTGTGTATTGAATAAAAAACCAATTAGGTAACTTCATAGGGCCTTTGAAAATGAAAATAAAAATTGTTGCGGTTTGAATCGGTAGGGTTTATGGAAGGTTAATGGATGAATTGTAATTGAGTTTTGAATCAACAAGTGTATATAGAAGAAGTCTTGACAATTTCTGGAAGGTTTTTATGACATTAAATTTCATTGAAACGGTATTGCTTAACAAAAATATAGGAGCGTGTTGGAGAAGAATGAGTTGAAACCGTATACTTGTGTTTGAGTTTGAAATGCTTTTCTTAGAGAATATTTACAGCTAATAATGATCTCGCTATTAATGACATAATATCAAAGTTTCTTTTATTATGGAGACTCATTCAAATTTCATCAACAGACTTTGTTAGCTTTCCAAAATTAATGGCTTATGTAACTTAATACGCGTCTAATGTCATTAAATCAATTGTGTACAAGAGTTTTTTTATGTAAAATGACTAACTTAGACACTTTTAAAAATCATGATTTTATTTAATAGGGGCATTCACGGTCTTTTTAAAGTCTCGTTTATTATATGTGCTATTGAATGTTGTACATACCATTCGTGAAAGTTAATAGGAGGCTGACACATCAGCATCATTTAATTATGTTGCTTCAAATAGTTGTAAAAAAGCTTGTTTTATTATATAAAATAGATAGATATGGGACTTGCTAAATATGGAAGTCTTAAAACTTCAAGACCAACATCACTTGCTTATAATGGCAATTTAGCTTGTTGGATACACATAAATAAAAGTTACATGTAGATAATTAACTGTCTTAAATTCCTAAAATTATAACTCCTCTCCAAATTGTAACAGTTCATTTAAACCATTAATAAACTTGTAACAACCCATTTAAAAAGTAATCTATACACCACACAAACCTATACCATAAAAGGCAAACATTTACATCTTTCTCCCATCTCACAAGTCATCATAAATCAACAAAAACCTAACCCCTAAAATTGATCCTACTAAAGCCATTTAGGTTCCCGACCGTCACCTATAACGAGTGGTCGGGTTCTAATCACATGGGTACCCGACTAATTTATTATAATTGTGGAAACCGTAGAGGGGGTGAATACGTTTCCAATTAAAAACTTTAAATCTTTTGTATCAAATATTCGATCAATGGTGACACAATATGAAGAGTGTTAATACTAGTTCTACAATAACTATACATATGGTAATAAAGCATGTCCAATGACATAACCATAAACATAATATTCATGACACAAATATAATCACAACAATATAAACTACTAGTCACACAATCATCTATATCATGCATATATAAAGCGGTAAATGCAAATATAAGCACAAAGAGATAAGTAAAAAGAAATGTAAACAGTACACGATGATTTATAGTGGTTCGGTCACGAAGCTCCTCTTCGCACTACTCCACTCCATGAGTACTCAACTCGAGAGTTACTTCACTAGTCAACAAGCTCCTTTCTCGGCAGAGAAAACCATACAAATTGCTTACATTATTTTCCGACACTAAGCTAGATATCAAGTTCTTTTTCGGGTACAACCAAACCCGTTATGTTTTATGGCCCAACATAACAAACCTTGTGTTTATGGCCTAAACACATAAACCACGTCGCTTACATTATTTTCCAACACTAAGCTAAATGTCAAGTCCTAATCTTAGCTAGAACCAATCTACCACCCACACTTGTATTTTGAGGACTAAAATACTAACCGACATACCATCAACCCTTCCGAATTTATACACCATTCGGATCTACACACTACTAAAGATTGGAAGACATTGACTCGATCTATATGTAACAAATGGACTCACTAGACTCCATAACTTTGTATCTTGACGATGACGAAAGTTCTTCTCTTGCACTTAAGGAAAGGAGGAAATGATAGAAGATTGGATCACATTTAAACAAGATTAACCAAGTTGAATGATCAAAGATTTAGAGAGATTTAGTGAGATCTAGAGAGAGAAAGAACTGAAAGAAATTCGTGCAAAAGGGTTATAAAAATAGTTGAAAGTGACCCACTATTTATAGGAGCTAAAAACTGCTTGTCTGAAAGTGGTGCCCCCCGGATATATTAGATGGCCGCCGGGGGACCGCCGTATTTACGGGGGCCGCCCCGACATACGCTCCTGTTTTTGTCTTTTTGTGGTGAAATAATTATCTGGTGAAGATCTAACTTGTTTTTGGGGGAAAAGGACCAAATTTGAATTTGAAATAATTACCACATAAAACATTTCTTTATAATTGAAAAATAATTTGTCTAATTGATTTTTGAAAAATTGTTTTGTTACATTTATAAAAATGTAAAGTTTTAAGAGAAAAACTTATTTCTTTGATCATCCTACAAGTTTAATGTTTGTTTGTACATACCTTATGTGATTTACGTCGGGTGCAAATAAACGTCGGTGTTGATGCAGACTTAAGACGTCGAGAGATGGTGATGTATGTATGCATTGATGATTTGTGATTACGAGTAACTTGCGCACTTTACGTTATGTATTACAAGTTACATGTTTGTCATCACCAAAACATAAAGGGATTGTATAGATTAAATATTATAATATTTGCACCAAGAATCTCCCATTTTTTGATGATGACAAAATATGTAAACTATAGCACATAGTAAAGTTTAAAAGTTACTCGTTTACACTCCCTTCTCCCCCTTTTATCGAAGGAAAAAGGTATTATGTGGATAATGGTTGGAGCATATAGATTGGTGATTTTGAGAAAAAGACATGAGAAGAATGTACGTGCTCCGGGTATATACGTTGGAGGAATGAGAAGAGAGTAGGTGCTCCGAGTGTATATGTTTATGAAATGAGGAAAAGGTAGATGCTCCAAGTATATAGGTTGAAGGAATGAGAAGAAAATATGAGAAATAAGGTTGAGGCGGTTTTGTGTTTCTTGGATAATTTTGAGGAGGTCGTGATAGATAAGAATAAAGCATGAAAAGAAAATAGGCACTTCAAATATATAAGTTGAAGGTTTGAGAAGAGGAACTTAAGATTAAGGGTGATTTTGAAGTGGAGGGGGTGAAGTATTTGGAGTATAAATGAACCCTTCATCGTATTTGACAATCTCCAATCTTATCTTCCTATAAAGGTGAGCTTGCATCATTCCAGTAAAGTCTTCTATCATCACAGTTTAACCAACTCCATGCTAATTACCCACGTATCTCCTAGCTCCCCTTTACTCATTGCGTCCCCTTGATAATTACATTCCTTGTATATTGACTCTAACGGATCCATGGATCAAATAAATTACCATCTATGCTCAAGAAATTCGATGCAATTTAAATGAATAGAACGCTTGCAAGTGCTCCCCTTTGGTGTATGCTCCCCCTTGTTTAGGGCACCAAGAAATCAAGATATTGTTGTGCTACAAAACAAAGTTAGTAGACAAGTGCACATATACATATAGCAAAACATTAGCGGGGAACTAGACATGCACTTCTAGGTTTTATTATTCTAAAGTATGACACTTTGAAAGAGAAGTAGAAACTAGACACATGCAATCGTTATTTTAAAATTAACAACATGAATGATGAAATAAAAACAATCGAGACGTATGTTTAAGGACAAAAATTTGACCGACTTTTAATAAACGAGAGTGGGATTCTTTTATTGGTTAACACACAAACATTATGAGGATGACCTTTTAAAGGGAGACGAATGACACTTAATATCTTGGCGAGATATGCCAAAATATATACTTTAAAAGGATAAAAGAAAGATAAGACGAGAATGAAGACGATATGCTCTTGGATGAGAATGAAAAAGAGATTACATAGAGCCAAACAGCGGGGAAGGATGAGGAGACTAAAGGAGGAACGTGTTGACGAAAGGTTGTTAGAAAAGATTGATATATCATTTGCACTAACAATTGATGTGCAAGTGATTCTATCAAGACAAAGGTGGAGGATTGGGAATTTAAAGGTTTGTTTGGTATTTTGTTGGTTGACAATGTTGAGGAACAAAGGTGAGTAAGTGAAATGAGGTGGTGGTTCTTTCAAGGTAGAAGAATAATGAGAGACTCAATATTGTGGTGACTCAATAACACTAGAATATTGAAAATCTTCTTTATGTTCTTCATTTTCTAGAAAGTGGAAAGTTTAGCGAAGGAGTGACATTTTCATTTCGCAAATTACTTAAATATATCGGATGAAATAATTAAGTTGTCAAGAGATATAGGAGGAATTCTAATAGTAACAAAACTATTAGAAGAGAGAAGAAACGCTTAGAAGTGAAAAGAAACGTTAGAGATGAGGAGACTTATTAGAAGTGAAAAGGAATGTTTATAAGTGAGAAGAAACGTCAAAAGTAAAAAGACTATTAGAAGAGAGACGAAACGTTTAGTAGTGAGAGAAAACGTTAGCGGTGAGAAGACTTATTAGAGATGAAGAGGAACGTTTAGAAGAGAGAGAAAACGTTTGAGGTAGAAAGACTATTAGAAGTGAGAAGAATCATATAGAAGAGAAGAGACTATTAGAAGTGAGAGAAGACGTATGCGAGATGTGAGGACCAAGGTTTGTATGTGAGAGCATTTATTGTAAAGTGATAGATTGTAAGGAATGTGTTTAAGAATGAGACGCATTTCACTATGAATTCACTTGACTATTGATAATATAAGTAACGATGCTTATGAGAGTTGGAATATGAGAATGACCCATTGATCTATAAAGAGATATTGGGTATATGTTTGGGTGTAGAGTAGACGTCAGCTCGTAGTAGAAGAGAGGAAGTGTTTGGTTATGGACTTAGAAAAGAATGAATGGTATTTCAAGCCTGCTGTCGGCGGTCCCAGATATATCTGGGGGCCGCCAGAATAGTTTTGGGGGCCGCCAGACCGCCAACAGGATAGGGCTTAGTTTTTGACGAATTTTGTGAAGCGAGCGTCATTTTAATTTGTATTTCGCCGATTAAAAATGCTTAAAATACTTCGGATGAAGTAATTAAGTTGTCATGACACGAAATGGAACACGGACCAAAATCAAAACTAGAAGAAAAGAAGATAATGATTTATGAAATGTGTTCCATCATTCCTAAACCTTGACGAATATAATTTAACGATTCGCACTTGAGGGGTAAAGAAAGAATGTCGACGATATTATCTTCAGACACACCCTTTTTGATGGAGATGTTTCCTTTTAGACATTGTCTCTAAGGAAATGGTGACGTATCTTCGATGTGTTTGGTCCGCGAAAGAAAGAAATAAATAAAGAAGAAAAAATGAAGATAGAGACGACGAGCTTGACAATGTCAATACGGATGGTGGTAGCGGGAATAGTAGAGGAAAGAGATTAGCCATCTCTATGGTTGAAGAGGTGTGGTTGAGTGAGAAGAAAGAGGTGTGATCGAAAGACAAAGAGTGTTTTTGTCGAAGAGAGATAATGTTTTCGTCAAAGAAAAAAATATTTTCATCGAAGAGAAAAGTAGAGCGTATTAACTTAAGTAGTTAAAAGGCTTGAATATGGATTTTTGGATATGACCTTTAACGTTTACGATCGCAAGTTAAAGATACTTGAATATTTCAGATGAAATAAATTAGGTTGTCACGAGACGGAATGGAACATAGACTAGAATCGAGACTTAGGAGAAAAGAAGAGACCGATTTACGGAATGTGTTCCATCATTCCTAAACCTAGACGGATATAATTTAATGATTCGCGGTTAAGGGGTAAAGACAGAATGTCGACGATGTTATCTTTAAACGCAACCTTTTCGAATGGAGATGTTTCCTTTTGGACATTGTCCCGAAGGAAATGGTGACGTATCTTCGGTATGTTTCGTACGCGAAAATAATAATAATAATAATAATAATAATAATAAAGAAGAAGAAAACAAACGAAGATAGAAACGACGAGCTTGACAATGTCAAGATGGATGGTGGTCTTCTCGAGTATTGTGAATGTTCATAAAACAATCATATGACGAGGTATAAGGTTATCTTAAAGGTGGTAGCGGAAATAGTAGAGGAAAGAGATTAGCCATCTCTATGGTTGTAGAGGCGTGGTTGAGTGATAAGGAAGAGATGTGATTGAAAGTCAAAGAGTGTTTTCATCAAAGAGAAAGAATGTTTTCTTCAAAGAGAAAGAATGTTTTCGTCGAAGAGAAAGAATGTTTCGTAAAAGAGAAAGAATGTTTTCGTCAAAAGAAAGAATGTATTATCATCAAAGAGAAATGAATGTTTCATTGAATGATAGAAGTTGTTTTTCGTCGAAGAGAAAGAATATTTCATCGAAGAGAAAGAATGCTTTCATCGAAGAGAAAGAATGTTTTCGTCGAATAGAAAGAAGAGCGTTTTAACTTATGTTGTTAAACGGCTTGAATAGGAATTTTCGGATATGACCTTTAACATTTGCGATTGCAAGTTAAAGATACTTGAATATTTCGGATGAAATATTCAAGTTGTCAAACCTACTTGGAGGAGCGTTAGATTAGTATCTAACCTTTTCTTGACGAAAGAGTGGATGATTTGGAAGAAAGAGAGATGATGATTAAGGGAAGGTGTGAATGAAGACTCAAGGAGATTTAAGACCATTCTACGACTCTTTTGACTTTTTAGATTTGTGACGCAGACGCGAAGGAAAATATTATAGTGTGAGAATATATATATATATATATATATATATATATATATATATATATATATATATATATATACCTAGATGCATAAGATATATAGATATAATCATGCAAGTTTATCTAAGCATGCATCAACACAATAATCAACAAGATTAATGTGTAAGACTGTATGACATCTAAACCTTATTTATCATACATTAACCTAACATAGTGTAGGTGCACAATTAACATGTAAGTCATGTAAGATGACGCAAACAAAACATGATAATTTTAAATGTAATCATCATGTAAAGCATGTTAGCATTTAGCACTTAGGAGCATGTGTTATTTAGATGAACAAAGAGATATTTTATCTAAATTGCTAGAAAAAGGCAAACGCTTTTACAGCAAACATGCATTCAATAGCTAAGCAAATAAACGTTGAGCATTAAGATAAACATGAAAGCATATAATTGCATTACGTGGGAGCACGTTATCATCTTGAAATTTCAAAGCACATATGTGAAATGCATGTAGTCTAGATTGACTAAGAGGAAACCTAATTTCCACTTGCTTAGTGTGCACTCCTAATGAAATACAAAGTCTATCGATGTAGACTATCATTAGGCATATTTAAGAAGAGCCATTTAATCAAATTAGAGAATGAATATGAGACTATCACTAGTGGTGCTCAATTCAGGCTAAACATGACCATTTTTACGTGTTATATCACGAACCCAACTTCACTCTTGGAAGCAATTCAACCATTAGGTCAAATTGAATTTCTAGTGCAATAGATTCTCCAGTAGTCATTCTCATGTTAGACAAAATAGAATTCCTATATTTGCCTAATGAAGTGTAGCAAAGATAAAATTTGTATTGTCTTTTCATACAAGGCCTACTATGACTCAACTAACGTGCTTTAATTTCGGTTCACATAATCCTAATCAAGATGTGTGGAATTTTAAGGTTGAATGAGAGTGCAAGCAGGTTGTTGTAGCTATAAGAAAGAATGAGTCATCTAGGACCTAGGAGCATGCTTAAAAGTGACACTGTGTAATGCTCTATATTGAGAGTGTTCAAAGAATGCACCTTTGCATGTCTTTTATGAAAGAAATCCAGTTAAGGTTATTTACCTCAATAGATCTTGTGTTTGTTTCTTTGTAGAAATAATGATGATTAACTAAAGTTTAGTTACATCTATGTTAGAATTTTAAGCAAGAGATTAACAGGAGGAAGATGTTTAAATCTAATGCCATAGGGCGGATCTACCTAAACCGAAGATGAATTTAGGACGAAAGATCCATCGATCCGTGGAGGTGCCAAATTTGGGAAAGGATCATATTTCCATTATTTGGGAGATGGTGTTGATTTTAGGTTATTAAGAGAAACTTATATTGAAGTTATAACGGGTTCTCGGTTTGAGTTTCTAAGAAATGACATCCAAGACTTGCTTAGTCAAGTATGGAGACTTATAGTTTCTCGATAGAAATTCATAAGTCGTCAATCCTACTTAAGAGTGTGTTAAGTTTAGAATGTATAATTTGACCATAGCTAATAGCACAACATTTGAACACTTTAGCTCATGAAACATCTGTCATTGCAAGTTTTGTTGAATTGCAATTCATGACTAACATTTTGTTCTTGGGCAATCGAACTTCGTGATTTCATGAATAACCGAGGATGGTTAAACATGTAGACACGGAAAGATATCTATGGTCATTTGATTGATATTTCCGTGATCTAGATAAATCCCTAGGCTCAGATTTTATTTTTTTTCGGTTCATATTCTTAATTTTTTGTAATCAGAGTGATAGTGAGATTGATTATCGTTTGAATAATAATCATCTTCATATTCAAAATCCTCTTACGATCACTTATTGAGAGAAAGCACAAAAATGGTTTGCAGAATATGTTCAATTCTTCCTAATCCTAACCTTAGATGGTTAAAGGGTTCCCATTTGATGAAGAAGAAATATTATGCTTATTTGATAAAGTAAGAGAGATTTTTAATGAGAATTTAGTTTGAGTTTTGAGTTGTGCTTTTCAATTGTTTGAGCAAAGTTACATATGTTGTGTATTTGCTCATGTTTGGCTTTTCGAAGATGGGGACTTTATCAATTGCGTTGCAAGGTAAATTACTTGAATATCTCGGATGAAACATTCAAGTTGCCAATCCTACTTCATTGTGTATTTTATGCATATATTTGCCAAATATTTGGAACATAACTATTGACATAGACCAATATGACATCATCTACACAATTGAGTTAAGATCCGATGCATATATCTTATCGTCTTGGACAAAGGATGTTCTTTATTTAATATCAATCGAGTGTGATTGAGTATGTAGGTTTAAGATAATATCTCTTGTTATATTTTGATATAATCTTAAAGCTAGACAAAAAAGAATCCGATTTCTTGTCCATACTCGAAAACTTGTCAATTAGATTCGATAATAATATCAATCATAGTTTGAATAATGAGTTGATATATATTCGAAATCTTTCTTAACCCTCACAAACACTCTTTTAAAATAAAACAAATAAAGGATTTTCCATAGTGTTTTTCCAATACTCCTAAGACTATTGTAAGTGTGAGTTGATGATAATGACAAGTTAATTTCTTACTTCTTGGATTGTTATATGTTATTGCTAGTGCGAAAACTATTATTTGTTGTTATGCATAGTATGCATAGATTTTGACATTTAATTAGTGTAACGAATGCTTTTCTAACAATTTTTTAATACAACCACACATCTTTTGTAGAAAATAATATATGTTTATAATGGGAGAATATAATTATATGTGTGTGTTAGAACAATGCAAGCACAAGCAAAGTTTAAAACTCCATTTTTTTACTTAAATATTAATGTATTATTATGAGTTTTTCTTTTATTTAACAAACCCAAGGTCAAACAAGGAAACACGATGAAAAGATTTAGACATCTTGTTGAAAGAGTTTTAATGCGTTGGAAATATTTTGATGACGGGTTTTAACGTGTGATCTTATGACAATATTTTCCAACCTACTTGACACATTATTGGACTCTAATTCCTATGTGGGTTACTACACTTAAAATGATTTACAATATGTTTATGTAACATTTGTAAATATAGCTATCTATGCTATATATAATGCACAAACAACTTCTCAACTTAACGCAAGAGATCTAGCATAAATCCTATTAGACATGATTCAGAAAAACTGGTAACAAACACATAGCATACATGGAACACATGTTTAGATATATAAGTAGCTCAATTACAAATATTAATGATTACTTATTGATATCTATTAACAAAATTAAAACACAAGTAAACACACATAATCATCTAGCATACACATAAAGATATTCGTCGTTGTTTTGTGTATTAGATACAACGTTGTATACTTAGCTTGATTTTATTCGAAAATAAAACTAGTTTCCTCCCCATTTCAAAAGTTAACCAAGTTGAATGTTTTGAAAAGATAAATACACCATTTTTCAAAGATACATCGACTAGGAATGCTTGACTTGAAGGAAAAGATAAGCTACAAGTTTTACGTTAAAACAAAACATACAATTTTGACCACTATGTAGTATTTTGCATTTATGACTAACTTTAGTTTGTTAAAATGACTTGAAAGTATTTTTAAATGAAAGTAGACTTAATTACCTTTAAAATGGCGGGTGGCATGACTTCTACGGACTTACGGTTGATTTTATATGATTTTTCAAAGTTTGCCAAATTTTGACGAAACAGACAGACGGCCCCCAGAAAGGTTACGGCCCCCAGGTATATTTGGGGGCCGCCCTAACATTTACGGGACCGCCACCAGTGACCTAAAAACATGTTTTTTGTTCAAAATTATTTGGTGACTTAACTGTAGAACATAGAACTTTAAAAATTTGTTCCAGCACATAAATTTTGTGTTTTAGATATCATGTCTACTCTTATGACTTAGAAAAACATAAGTTGACACTTCCAATTTCTTTTGAGAAAATTTTCCTTCAAGCTAGTATACGAAGTATATTTAATAACAAAACTAATACGAATCAAACAATAAAACACTTTTCATATTTAATCCCCATTCATGGGTAATTTGATACATGGATCATACTCTATTTTAAAAATAATTTGTTTTGAAAACTAGAGCGACATGGCTCCTGATACCAATTGTGGAAACCGTAGGGGGGGTGAATACGTTCCAATTAAAAACTTTAAATATTTTGTATCAAATATCCGATCAATGATGATACAATATGAAGAGTGTTAATACTAGTTCTACAATAACTATACATATGGTAATAAAGCATGTCTAATGACATAATCATAAACACAATATTCATGACACAAATATAATCATAACAATATAAACTACTAGTCACACAATCATCTATATCATGCATATATAAAGCGGTAAATGCAAATATAAGCATAAAGAGATAAGTAAAAGGAAATGCAAACCGGACACGATGATTTATAATGGTTCGGTCACGAAGCTCCTCTTCGCCCTACTCCACTCCCCTAGTATCCAACTCGAGAGTTACTTCACTAATCAACAAGCTCCTTTCTCGGCGGAGAAAACCATACAAGCTTACATTATTTTCCGACACTAAGCTAGATGTCGAGTTCTTCTTCGGGTACAACCAAACCCGTTATGTTTTATGGCCCAACATAACAAACCTTGTGTTTTATGGCCTAAACACATAACCCACGTCGCTTTACATTATTTCCTGACACTAAGCTAAATGTCGAGTCCTAATCTTAGCTAGAACCAATCTACCACCCACACTTGTATTTTGAGGACTAAAATACTAACCGACACACCATCAACCCTTCCGAATTTATACACCATTCGGATCTACACACTACTAAATATTGGAAGACATGGACTCGATCTATATGTAACAAATGTTACAAATGGACTCACTAGACTACATAACTTCGTATCTTGACGATGACGAAAGTTCTTCTCTTGCACTTGAGGAAAGGAGGAAATGATAGAAGATTGGATCACATTTAAACAAGATTAACCAAGTTGAATGATCAAAGATTTAGAGAGATTTAGTAAGATCTAGAGAGAGAAAGAACTGAAAGAAATTCGTGCAAAAATGTTATAAAAATAGTTGTAAGTGACCCACTAGTTATAGGAGCTAAAAACTGCCTGTCTGAAAGTGGCGGCCCCCAGATATATTAGGGGGCCGCTGGGGGACCGCCGTATTTACGAGGGCCGCCCTGACAGACTCTCCTGTTTTTGTCTTTTTGTGGTGAAATAATTATCTAGTGAAGATCTAACTTGTTTTGGGGGGAAAAGAACCAGATTTGAATTTTAAAATAATTACCACATAAAACATTTCTTTATAATTCAAAAATAATTTGTCTAATTTATTTTTGAAAAATTATTTTGTTACATTTATAAAAATGTAAAGTTTTAAGAGAAAAACTTATTTCTTTGATCATCCTACAAATTTAATTTTTGTTTGTACATACCTTATGTGATTTACGTCGGGTGCAAATAAACGTCGGTGTTGATGCAGACTTGAGACGTCAAAAAATGATAATGTATAAAAAACAAAAGTAATTTAGTTGATTTTGAAAGTAAAATGTTTCCTTTTAATATTAGACCGAAAATCTTTAGTTTCAATTTCTTAAAAAAAACTCAAGAAGATAGTGTTAGGCTTACTTATTACTCCATAATAAAAACCAACATGAGCCCCATTTCATAAAAAAAACCCACCGCCCATTTGACTCTCTTTTCCTTCTTATTCACAAAACCACCGCCACTATTATATCAATATCTAAATCGAGTTCTGGAAACCAAGAAATCCCGATCTGTCCTCGCAACCACATTGCCATTGACTTCATTTTCTCACCACAACTAATTTTGAGTCCAAAAATCAACCAATGGTGCATCAATCTCTGCCACCACATCGGTATTATTGATCGATTGAAGATATTTTATTAATGATGTTTGTTAAAAAATGCATAAGGCCTCATAGATCTTTTCCATTTGCGGCATCCCAACCGTCGATCACCATGTTTAACAGTTTCCAGGCAACCTTCTGCCACCGCGGCTCTGTCGTATTCATGAGTTTTGATTTTTTTTCAAAGATGTTCTTCACATATGGCGTAGGGGTGTTTTATTCAAGGAGAAACATATGATTCAACAAAATCTGATCCGACAATTTATGGATCAATCGGGTTACGTATCAACCCGTTTGTGTAGTAGTCGGTTAGTGTATCAACTAAATGATCTTTAGTTCAATTTGTGTATCAACAAAATGTTTCAGATATATTTGTGTGGTTATGAGAAACCCACGATAATCTTTTACGGTGATAGGTCTTCTCGTTTACTGGTGATGCTTCACATCCATCATGATTTTCGGGTTTTTTCGAGAGCTAAATATCATATTTTTGGAATTTGAAATGATTAATACACATTTATTTTTAGTGATGTATCAATTTTTATCATGAGGAATGCTAGATCTACATAAGATTTATAAAAACAAATCAACAAAATGATGTGGCATGATAATTATTGGTATTATCTCACGTACTTTTGATTCTTTTCACATATCTACATTTATAAATTAACATACACATCATTTTGTGGATTTGTTTTTATAAACTTTACTAGGATCTAGCATTCCTCTTTTATCAATGTATTACTACTGCTGATATAGTGTTATGAATCTTATTTGGTTTTGTGATTCGTAATGAGTTCTTTTATATGGATGATGTGCTCGATCTTATGTGGTTTTGTGTATAAGTTCATCAACGGAGTGTGTTTCTCTAGATGATACTTACCAGTAGTGTACGGATGTTTTGTTTTACTTCTAGTATCAATGTAAATAAGCCCCTGAGTATCAATTTTGTATATGTCAAAAAACAAAGTGTCAACGGTATCATTGGTTATACGTTTGTTTATGCATCAATATGAGTATAAATATTTTATTCTCGATTGGAAACTGTGTACCAAGTATTATGCATAAAAATATCAAAGTGACACTTGTTTTAAAGTGACGTATGTTTCGACTTTCCGCAAGATCTTTCGATGTAAAAGGTGTATTTGATTATACTATTTTTTATAAGTCTACATGGTACGAATGGGCACTAGTTGCTGTGTACAAGTAAGAATTTTGTGTTTGCATTTGTGTGTTTATGTTTAGTCATTTGTCTATCTCTACAAATGTAATCGTGTTTCAATTATTTTTTTGTCTATTATATTCTAATAAATCATTTTGTATGTCATATCTCTATAAATGCAATCGTGTATCAGTTATGTTTTTGTCGAATATATTCTAATAAATCATTTCGTGTATGAAATGAACTACACAATTTTAGGAAGAGGGATTGTATTGATTGATGGAATTGAAGGTGAATTACAAGGCTAAATTAAATTCAAATGGAAGAAGTACAAGTTTGATTGGTTTAAACAGAAAAGAAACAATTGCAGAAAGAAGCAGACTCACACCAGAGAAAGAAGAGGACTAGCATATGAAGTTCGTGAAACCAGTTATTCTCTTCCACTTACTCCTTTATTCTCTCAGCTTTATGGGTAACTGCCTCACACGGTTACTCATTCTAACCGCATCTTTCCCCACTTTCTTTTGAAGTACCACGTGTTCCTATTAGAGATCTTGGTCTTTTACTGGGTCATAACATTTATCCACTCTTTGAAACAAACCTTGTCCTCAAGGTTTAAGTTAGGATATTGTTGCTGTAACTTATTCCATGATTCCCATGTAGTAGTGTTAGTTCCATCCCATTGGACGAGTACCTGTAACTCCCATTCATTTTGTATTCGAACTTTACGTGTATCAAGAAGCTTAGCGGGTTGTAACAGTGGCCCCTCCATAGTGGATAGCAGTGGCAGCGGAACATATTGCTCAGTAGGGTTACCAATACATGGTTTGAGGAATGAGACATGAAAAACTGGATGAATACGCGATTCCAAAGGTAATGCCAACTTATATGCAGCCGACCCAATCTTTTGCAGAATTTTAAATGGACCAAAATATCGCATTCCTAATTTCTGATTTCGTTGAAGCTTTAGAGATAATTAAAGATACGGCTGTAACTTAACAAAGGCAAAATCACCAACAGCAAGATCCAACTCACGTCTTTTCCTATCAGCATATTTCTTCATTTTGGTTTGAGCACGAGTGAGATTGACTTTTAGCTGAGCTAATAAAACATCCCGCTATTGGAGTTGAGCATGTACATCGGATGAAGTATCCATAGCATCAGAAGAAGGAATGATGGATGGAGGGTCTCGACCATACACTACCTCAAAAGGGGTCATGCCAATAGATGTTTGGAACGCCGAGTTGTACCAAAATTCTGCCCAGGGAAGAAAAGTGATCCACGTTCTTGGGTTGTCAAAAACAAAGCATCGTAGGTATAATTCCAAGCACTTGTTCAAAGCTTCTAATTGACCATCTGATTGTGGATGATATGCTGAAGACATATTTAAGGTTGTTCCCTACAGTTTGAATAGGTGGGACCAAAATGCACTTGTAAAAACCTTGTCTCGATCAGAAACAATTGAGCGTGGAACGCCATGATGTTTCACAACAGTTTCAAGAAAAAGTTCAGCCACTTGTGGTGCATTATAATTAGCCCGGAGAGGTGCGAAGTGTGCATATTTGGATAAGCGATCAATCACAACCATGATGACAGTATAACCCTTTTGAATTTGGAAGGCCCGTAATAAAGTCCATTGCTATATCTTCCCACACATGATTTGGAATTGGCAATGGAGACAACAACCCGGCAGGTTGGAGCTGACTTGATTTCGCACGTTGGCAAATTTGGCAAGAACGAACAAACTCACGAATATCACGATGCATACCTGGCCAAAAGAAATAAGTAGCTATCCGAGCATGAGTTCTCAAAAAACCCGCATGGCCTCCAATGGTTGAAGAATGAAATTCCACCAAAATCTTTTTTATTAAGTCCTGGTGTTCGAGAGGTACAACGACACGACTTTTCCAATATAACAACCCATGCTTAAAAATGAAAGATGAAGTGCACTCTGGATCTTTCTGATTTTGGTGAAGTAAGGATGACACATATGGTGAATCTGTCAAACTATCTCGAATATCCGAAAGAATGCTGGAGTGACTAGAGGATACTGCCATATGAAGACTTCTAGACAACCCATCAGCCGCAAGATTGGAATGACCAGCCTTGTATTCAATTTTAAAATTATAACCGAGCAATTTTAGTAAAAATGCCCTTGTTCTGGTGTCTGAAATGATTGCTCTGTTATATGTCTTAAACTCCTGTGAGCGGTGCGGATAATAAAAGAATGGCCAAATAGATAGTGGCGAAATTAGGCTATTGCTTTAGTGATAGCATAGAGTTCGCGCACATAAGTGGAGGCGTGTTGCATTTTTTACGAGAACCTATTTGAAAAGAAAGAAATAGGATGTCCATCTTGCGAAAGAATGGCACCAATTCCATAACCAGAAGCATCAGTTTCAATAATAAACAGTTTCTTAAAATCAGGCAAACGCAAAGCAGGGGCTGTAATAAGAGCTTGTTTAAGAGCATCAAAAGCGGATTCTGCTTCTATGGACCAGTGAAAATTATCTTTACGAAGTAAGTTAGTAAGTGGGTGAGCAATGGTAGAATACAGTTTAATAAAGCAGCGATAATACTCGGTGAGCCCGAGGAAGGCTTGAAGTTGGGAGAGCGAGGTGGGTATAGGCCAATCTTTCACAGCGGTCACTTTCTGCGGGTCCATTTCAACACCCGTTCCTGTTACTACGTGGCCAAGATACTCGATGCATTGTTCACCAAAAGCACACTTGCAGAACTTGGCATATAAACGATGATCATGCAAGCAATGAAGGACTGTAGTAAGGTGCTCCATATGTAAACTCCAACTAGCACTATATACCAATATATCATCAAAAAACACAAGGATGAATTATCTTAAATAGGGACGAAATACCTCGTTCATGAGTGCTTGAAAAGTATCAGGCGCGTTTGTCAACCCGAATGGCATGACGAGCCATTCATACAATCCTTGATGAGTGCAAAACGTTGTTTTGTGACGATCTTCAGGTTGTAAGAGTATTTGATGATACCCTGAACGTAAATCGAGTTTGGAAAAAAATTGAGACCCGTGTAGTTCATCCAGTAACTCATCTACTGTTGGTATAGGGAACGAGTCTTTGATAGTGGCTGCATTTAGTGCACGGTAATCGGTACAAAAACGCCATGTACCGTCCTTTTTTCGATCAAGTAAGACATGGGCTAAGAATGGACTGTTTCTAGGTTGAATTGAGTATTCTTTCAACATGTCATTAACCATCTTCTCAATTTGAGTCTTTTGACTAATTGGGTATCTATATGGACACACTTTAATAGCATTAACACCCTCTTTAAGAACAATGGAGTGTTCATGAGAGCGAGAAGGAGGCAATCCACTATGCAACTCAAAAATAGATGAAAACTTGTGCAACACAGCCGCTAGGTCAGATGGAATAGTGTCTGCAAGATGAATAGACTTGCTCGGATCAGTGTCTAAAGCAAAACACTGAATAGTGTAAGCTTCAGCAATGGCATCAGTAGCAGTTAACCGTCTAAAATGATGGAAGTGTGCTTCAGTCGGAGCCGAAGAAGGGTCACCCACCAATGTGATAAATTGATTTCCCGTGTAAAATTTGATGTTTGATGTTCGGTAATTGGAAATATGAGACCCTAAAGTGGAAAGCCAAGCAACTCCAAGGATAATGTCTGCAAAACGATTAGGGGTAATGCATCACGCAGGAAGTGCAGACATGTCCTTGTAGATATAATGGACTGAATTAATTAGAAATTGTCCTGATTTGTAAGAAAAATTTCAATTACCAACTTCTCACGTGGATTTATGTGCCAGGTTGGAGAGGTTGCGGGCATGTTTTGCTTTGCGGGGCTGTTTTTTGTTGTCGGATATTCACTCCACAGTCACGTCTGACATTTGACACCTGATAATCTGTGTGGTGCCATTCACGGTCCCTATGAAACAGATAGTTGTCAGACCTTGTGACCCGTGGAATGCATTCAAGCTGAGATGGTGATCAACGACTTGTTCCTCCTCTGTGTTCACATGTTAATTTATCGCTTGTTGTAAGTAAAACCAAACATTGCTTGTTGATGCATTTGTGGTTCCACGTATACTTTTCGTCACATGTAAAGCAAAGCCCTTTTTCCCGACGCAATTGCATTTCAGCAGGAGATAACTTTTTCACATGAGGCAATGGCTTAATTTGGGGTTTTGGCAACAAGGGTGGTAAAGGCGATGGTGATGAAAATTTAGTTTGGGATACAGAGGTTAAACTGGAATTAACAGGCGTAGTTTTAAAAGATGAACCCGAAAGTGTGGAGTTGGTTTTCGAGATGAAACCCATTGAGTTCTTTTCATCAAACAAACGGGCTAGACTTCCTGCTCGGAGTAGTGAGGTCGGTGTTTGGGCAAGTACCTCTCGTCGTAGCGGTTCTTTTAAGCCGCTAAGAAAACAATCCATTAGAGCCTCATCACTTAAACCCTCAACACGATTGGCGAGTACTGTGAACTGATGATAATACTCAGCAGCAGAGGTGGTTTGAGTGAGTTTGAAAAGTTGTGCACGAGGAGAATCGAACTGGGACGGTCCAAAATGTTCTTCAATTGCTTTAGCCAATGAAACCCAATTAGGCACCTGATGTGTCTTTTGAAGCATCTGAAACCATGGTACAACGGAGCCCTCAAAATGAATGGATGCAATGGTAAGTCGTTGGGCATCAGGTGTATCATAATAAGAGAAAAATTGCTCAGCACAAAACAACCAATTCAGTGGATCCGAGCCACCAAAGCGAGGGAAATCTAGTTTTACTTGATGAACATTAAAGGGTTGATGGTGCTTTGGGTCAGAACCGCCGGCACCGGTAATCGTGTGTAACACAGAAAGAAGTTCAATGCCCCAGGTTAACGCTTCAATCGAACGATGATTAACCTCTAGAGATGTCTCTACATTCTGGAGACGGTTTACCTGACCAGCTTCACGGGCATCTCGTTGTGTGTTGTTCTCGGAGAGAAATCTAGATACTCCAGAACAAAAATCTAGTCTCAAATAGCCTCTCAGTCTACAACGCTTCATCATCTGAGCGGATGATGACTGAACCTCTCAGTAGACATGAGTACCTCCTACACAGTACATGCAGCGACAGGTTTTCTATTACCTGACTCACAACTTCCAACGGGCACAAACGTCGTTTAGTGTCTTAATTAGAGTTTCATCTTTTAAAGAAGAGTCTGCATTTTCAGCTATTATACACGCTGTTTTCAGTTCATTTCAAAACATGTGGTGTATCACCCATTTAGTACAGAGATACAAGCACCTATATGAATCAGCACTCTACACAATTGTTTTTGCGAGCACAACTATATGTGAGAGAGTGAGTAGTGATTGATGGAATTGAAGGTGAATTACAAGGCTAAATTAAATTCAAATGGATAGCACGACACTACGAACAATTATTGTCAGTATTATGGATTTATTAAACAGAAAAGAAACAATTTGAAGTCAAGGCAGCTAAATCTACTCATTATAAGGACATGTAAAGACAACAGGACACTGACTATACTTACAACATGAAGTTATCTTAGACAACAGGTTGTAATCATATTATCTTAAAGGCTTTTCCAAACGTTTTTGTCATAATCTGTGCTTTCACTTACTCCCTTTATGTCTACTCGAGCTTCACAGGTTTCACAACTGAGTGCGCGTCACTAGCGAATCTTCATATCTACACCACTACATTGTGCCACCGTCTTTCTATCATTGGAAGCTACACTGCTCATAAATCACTTGGTTCCTACGATGGCGTAGCTGTAGGTACTTTAGTGACACCGATCTTTCCAAACTCAATGTTTTGAAAACTCGTGTGTTTTGTGCTCTGAACTCGCGCAGTCTAGCAGTCACCGAGGGTCACTTCGGAGTCTAATCAGCTTTGTGTGGTAATGTCTCTACCGTCATAATGCAGGCATGCGAATCCAGGGCTTTCTCTCAATTAAAACTACGTATCAATATACAAGATATATTATTTCAGCTGACGTGTAGTCTCAGCAAAGTAACTCTGACATACATGCAATCATTGACATATTCATGACATCTTTAGCCTTAAATGACTTCATTTATATACCACCAAATCTAGGATCAAACATGTAATAATTTGAGAAAATACACGGTTCAACCTATGATACTAATATACACGAAGTCTAATTTTCACTTATAATAAAACAATCGAGAAAAACCACACGATCTCACCCAACGCGCCGCAGCGTCTCATGAACCCCTAGGATGACCCGGGTGTGCACGCCATAACGTACGTCTCGGTCAATAACATCACTCCAGTTTGTCTACAGCGAACGTATATATGAAACACGTTATACACTTTATTTTCTTCATGCAATAATCTTACATAGACCTACAAAATTGAAGATTCTAGAAATGGTTTATATATGGGTTTTTCAAGGGAAAGCCATTATCTGTTAAAATGTTTAACCATTTACATGGCATTTCATCGAGGTGAAGGTTTTTTACTACTACTGCTAGTTCATTATAAACTACTCTACTATGAAGTTTCTACAACTCCCAAGTTCATTTTTCTTATTGTGCTTAATGGTGGGTAATTTGAGGAGTGAGAAGGCTTGGATTGGAAGTGTGATATTGGTTTGTAGTGGTCAAGATCAAAGTTGCTTATATTCATATGTCCCCTATTAGAATATGACAAAAAGGGGAAGAAGATGTTCACAGGTACAAGTGGAAACTTGTAGATCCTTGGTGTGGCATGGTACAAAAGAAATTTACTTAAAGGGAAGTTTTGTTTCATTCAGGGAGATCCGTGATCTCAACTTTAAGGGAAGCTTTGGCTTTATGATGAAGTTTGTACACGTCTTTTTTTGTTTTGTCATCATCAAATAGGGGAAGATTGTTAGGATTCTAGATTTGATGAGACAAAATAAATAAAAGAATGAAACATAAGGACTAAATTCATCAAGATTGTAAATTCTTACAAGCGTCGGTGTTAGTTTGTACTTAAGGAAGATTTGGTCCAAAGATATCACAAAGATGAAGGGTAATTTATCATAGTACTTCTGACCCGTTTTCAATTCTCAGATGCCGGAAGAAACGCGGTTCACCAGATGTGACGCACCGCCACAGCGTCAGAAACCAGGTACACACATATACTCTCACACTGACCACAATCAAACTAGAGTATCCTCTCCATCTTAACCAGCCACTCCGCACTATATATATATACGAGTTTATCTGTACTGTCTCTACAGATTGAATAAAAGACAACATCTCTTTGCGACTACGAGATTTGCGGACGACATCAACTAGTATATACTAGACAATCACACTAAGGCTCTATAGTAACATACCTACCATATCTTCTAACAATAATAACTAAAAAGAAAAATCTTAACGGACTACATATGATCCGAAAATTTAGGGGAGGAGGGAGTACTAGAAATATCTTTGATATTTTGATGACATTTTAGCTATACTTGAAATTTAAATGTATAAAGATTAAGTGTAAAGGTATAACTTGTAAAGTGTAGGTTCTAGTTGGTTTATTTTATACACAATTTGACCAACAATGTTAACATGGGTGAAGTTTTATAAAACTTTAGGTATTGGGTATAATAATGGGTATTTGTTGAAGCGTAGAAAAGTTTTGGTGGTTTTGGGAATGCATAAACGTATTTTATCATGAAACGTAAACACTTTACGTAACCAATAAAATAAAAAAATATGCAAAGTTAATAATTATCCTCTAAATAATTATCTAACACTTGTTTGACGTAAACAGTTAATTGTTGATGCCCGTTTACGTTGAATGATAGTTTTTAGCTTACGCGATTTAACTTAACGATTAAAATTAAAAGCAAACGCGTACAAGTCTAAAAATAAATAGTGAAATATATTATGTCGTACAATGACCTAAAATACGGATTGTTACAGTCTTCCCCCGTTAAATGAGCCTTGTCCTCAAGGCTTAAGACGCGACACTTGATGACGACGCGGTCTTTGTGAAGAGATGCGGATATTTCTTCCGAAATTGATCTTCACGTTCCCATGTGTACTCAGGACCTCTCCTAGAGTTCCATTGAACCTTCACAATTGTGATACGGCTTTGTTTCAATCGTTTAACTTCACGATCCATGATTTCGACTGGTTCTTCAACAAAATAAAGCTTGTCATCAATATGAAGTCCATCCAACAGAACAACAAATGGTTCGTCGGCATAGCACTTCTTCAAGTTAGATACATGAAACGTATTGTGAACCCTGCTCAGCTCTTGAAGAAGTTCAAGCTTGTAAGAAACGGCTCCAACCTTTTTCAACACTTTAAAAGATCCAACATATCTGGGGTTTAGCTTCCCCCGTTTTCCAAAATGTACTACTCCTTTCCAAGGCGAAACCTTGAGCATAACTCTATCTCCAACTTGAAATTCCATCGGCTTACGCTTTAAATCGGCGTAACTCTTTTGTTGATCACGAGCGACTTAAATTCTTTGCTTGACCTGAATGATTTTCTCGATTGTCTCTTGAACTATTTCTGGACCAGTGAGTTGAACTTCTCCAACCTCGGCCCAACAAACAGGTGAACGACACTTTCGACCGTAAAGTGCTTCGAATGGTGCAACCTTGATGCTAGTGTGATAACTATTGTTATATGAAAACTTAACTAATAGCAAATGGTTAACCCAACCCTTTCCAAAGTCGATCACATAAGCATGCAGCATATCCTCAAGAGTTTGAATAGTCCTCTCGCTTTGTTCGTCAGTCTGCGGATGATATGCAGTACTCATATCCAAGCTAGTATCCAAATCCTTCTGAAGTGACCTCCAGAAATTTGATGCGAACCTAGGGTCGCGATCACAAATGATTAAGATAGGTATTCTATGCCTCATGACTACCTCCTTCAGATATATTCGTGCTAATTTTTCCATGGGATCAGTTTCCCTCATTGGTACGAAGATTACGGATTTGGTAAGTCAGTCAACAATCACCCAAATGGTATCATAACCTTGTGACGACTTAGGAAGCGTCGTGATAAAATCCATAGTTACATTATCCCACTTCCATTGAGGTATCTCGAGTTGCACCAACAAATCCGATGGCCTTTAGTGTTCAGCCTTGACCTTAGCACATGTTAAACATTTTTGCTAACATAGGTGGCGATGTCGGCCTTCATATTGGGCCACCAATATAGCTTTTTCATGTCTTGATACATCTTGTCAGAACCCGGATGGATAGAGTATTTTGACTTGTGGGACTCGTGCATCATCACAATCCTCAGGTCGCCATAACATGGTAACCAACTCCTGCCATTTAAGCATAGAGTTCCATCCGCGCGGGGTTCTAATTTTTTCCTTCGGTATATCCTTCTTGATCATACCTCCTACATCTTCATTCTTGATGTTCTCTGGTTTCTGTGCCTCTATTTGAGCTTCCAGAATTTGTTTGGGAAGATTCAAACCAATAGTCATGACTAAGGCTTGAAACCGTAATAACTTATTTTGTTCTTTACGGCTTAAGGCATTCCCCGGGTGGTAACGTATTTCACAATCGTAATCGCTGAGCAACTCTAACCAACGACGTTGCCTCATGTTCAGCTCATTTTGATCAAGAATGTGTTGTAAACTCTTGTGATCTGTGAACACCGTACACTTGGTTCCATACAGATAGTGTCTCCAGATTTTTAAGGCAAACACTACTGCTTCAAGTTCCAAATCATGAGTCGTATAGTTCTTCTCATGAATTTTTAATTGGCGTGATGCATAAGCAATCACCTTCTCTCTTTGCATCAACATAGCGCCCAAACCTTTAATCGAAGCATCGCAGTATATGATAAAATCTTTGCTTCCTTTAGGTAAAGCCAGAATTAGCGCACTATACAACTTCTGCTTTATTAACTCAAAAGCGGCTTCCTTATTGTCACCCCAATCAAACTTAACCCGTTTCTGAGTAAGCTTGGTCATTGACTTAGCGATCTTTGAAAATACTTCGATGAATCTTCGATAATACCCAACAAGACCTAAAAATTGCTAAATCTCTGTTGGTGTTTTAGGAGATGCCCAATCTTTTATGGATTCAATCTTGGCGGGATCCATATGAATGCCTTGACTATCAATCACGTGGCTGAGAAATTGTACCTTGGGAATCCAAAATTCACATTTGGAGAACTTAGCATACAATTCCTCTTTCTTAAGCAATTCCAGAATTGCCTTAAGATGTTCTTTGTGTTTCTTCTTGTTCTTGGAGTAAATGAGGATATCGTCAATAAAGACAATCATGAATTTATCTAAATATGGCTTGCATATGCGGTTCATGAGATCCATAAATACCGCCAGTGCGTTCGTCAAACCAAATGGCATAACTTAGAACTCGTAATGACCATATCGAGTTCTAAATGCCGTCTTCGGAATATCTTCTTCACGTACTCGAAGCTGGTGATAACCTGATCGCAAGTCTATCTTAGAATAAACATTGGATCCTTGTAGTTGATCAAATAAATCGTCGATCCTTGGGAGTGGATAACGATTCTTCACCGTCAGCTTGTTCAGTTCTCGGTAGTCAATGCACATTCGAAATGATCCATCCTTCTTCTTGACAAATAAGACCGGAGCTCCCCAAGGTGAGGAACTAGTCATTATAAAGCCTTTGTCAGACAGCTCCTTTAATTGGTCTGACAATTCTTTCATTTCGGACGGGGCCAATCGATAAGGTGCCCGTGCTACAGGTGCAACACCAGGTATCAAATCGATTTGGAATTCCACTTGTCGAGTCGGAGGAAGACCCGGTAAGTCTTCAAGAAATACTTCAGGAAAATTTTGAACGATCGGTACGTCCTCAAGTCGCTTCTTCTCCGACTTGTCTTCAGTCTCCTTTGTAGTAACATGTGCCAAAAAGACAGGACATCCTTTCAGCAAATATTTTTTGGTTTTAGTGCACGAGATGATGTTCAAACGAGTCTTGTTTCCCCGATCGCTTCCATCACCATGAACAATTAAGGTTTCATTTCCCCAAGGAATACGAACGATTTTCTCGGCACAAACAATGATAGCTTGGTACTTTGCCAACCAATCCATACCAATTATGACGTCAAAACTACCAAGTTCTACGGGCATTAAGTCTATGTTGAATGGGTGATTTAATAAATTTAATGTACAAGCCCGAATGATAGCGTTTAACCCAATTATTCTCCTGTTAGCTAGTTCAACATCATAATAATGATCTAAGATAGTTGGTGTGATATCAATTTGGGAGCTAAATGCAGTAGACACAAAACTCCTATCGACGCCAGTATCAAATAAGATAGAAGCATAGCGGTTATTTAGAAGGAACGTACATATAACAACGTTTGAGTCTGGGTTTGTCCCTGCACGGCCTACCACATACACTTTTGCTGGAGCATTGCCATTTCCTCCTTGGTTACCACGGTTGTTGTTCTTCAGTTTTGGAAACTCCCCCTTGAAAATTCCCTGGGCTCCGTATTCAAAGCATGTAGGTTTCTGACCTGCCCTAGTGCCCCTTTGGTTGTTAGCAGTGTTGGCATTTACAGTACTCCTATAGTCACGGGCCAGATGGCCAACTCTGTTGCACTTATGGCATTTTGGAGCACACTAACCGTCATGGTGATAGTTGCATTTTGAGCACAGAGGTTTAGATCCTCCATAAGGTTTCTTCTCACCAGACCCCGCATCATAAGCCCTGCTAGTGTTCTACCTCTTGTTCTATTGTTGTTGTTGGTTATCATCTTGCTTTCTTTTGTTTTTACTCTGTCGTTCAGCAAAAGTGCGGATCTTCTTGTCCATCAGCTCAATTGCAAATTCAGTTGCATCCTGCATGGTTTTTGGCTTAGATGCCATTACACTTTCGTGAATCATGTCGGGCAAACCACTGACATATTTCTCAATCTTGCCTGACTCTTCAGGAAACATCCTAGCATACATCAATGCCAGTTCCTAAAATTGTTGGTTATAGCCTACCACGTTGGTACCTTTAACCTTCAAATTCTACATCACACCCTCAAGTTTCTTAACCTTGCCCCTTGGGCAGTACTTGTCGGCCATCTTCTTTTTTAGGTTTATCCAAGTTATTGCATAAGCAACTTCGTGACCAACATTCTTAAAGTGGGTGTTCCACCATGTTAGAGCACTTCCAAGAAAAGTACAAGTGGAAAACTTGATTATGTTTTCCACAGAGCAGTTGCTTATACAGAACACAGTTTCCATTCTTTCAAACTACTGAGTCAACTCAACAACTCCTTCAGTACCCTTAAAATATAGGGGTTTGCATTTCATGAAGTCTGGGTAAATGCACTCATGAGCAATAGGAGCTTGCCTCGTTACACCCGTTCCAGAATCATGGATGTCTTTGCCATTTCGACTTCTGTTAGCGTCACGTGCTGCCAATGCATCAGTAACTCCTTGGTCGATCAGTCTCTTAAGTTGCTCATCAGTCACATAAGTAGTGGGGGTGGTTGTTGTGGCTGGTGTTGATCTGGTGGTTCTTTTTGGTGCCATTTTCTTCAAATCATAAGAAAATATAATACCCGTTAGATTTCATACAATCATAACCATGACATGACATATACACAATAATTAAAGTGAGATCACATCACACAGTGAAATATACAACTGAATTAAAATTTATAATGGTGTAGCTAAATCGACATTCATTTATAATAAATTCGATTATAGACATGACATAATACATCCCTTCCATATATATTCTGGAAACATACATAACCTGATCCGGTTACAAAATGATCACTACCCTTAGGTTACAAAATGAAAATAAAACCTAGAGCCTTACTAGCTAGGGAGTTAGCCCATAATACTTAGTAGGCTATACAACATAGCTACAACATAACCAAAACTAAGAACTACTACCGACCTCCTCTGATACGTTAGGATGTGCTAGATCCTTAGCAGGTGTCTGCTGACTCTATAGCACTGCCATCCGAGTCTGCAGTGTCCTCAGTAGTGTTAGTGCCTCTGTGAGTTGTGTCTGTCTCCTACGATCTGTTGCCCGCAAATCCCCGATCTTGGTCTGCTGTGCTAATACAGTAGTCCGCAGTGCTCTCACCTCAAAACGGGCTGTGTCACTAGCATCCATCGACTGTACCCAAGCCTTACGAGAAAGTCTGGCCTCACTCTCCATGAGTCTAGCTGTGCGAGCATGGGCGCGTCTATTTCTAAGCAGCATGTTGAGCTGACCGCTCATCAATGATCTATCATCCTGTGCATCATCTACTCTCCTATAAATCTCTTATGTGTCCTACCTAATAGTCGTGACAAAATATGTCATCCTCTAACTCAACACAGTCCCATCAGTCGCTGCTGGTGTCCCCTGCATGTCCTCAACCATCTCATCCCAAGTATCTGTAATCCCATAACCAACATATCTCTCTGGGTCTCGCCTAATCTCATCATCCAAAGTGGAAACAAAACCATAATCTCTCATAAACTCTTTAGTAGGTCTAGTAGTGGGAGCAGATGAACTCTCACCAACCTCAAATCTCAGACCGAGAGTAATACACAACCTCTTCCGAAGCGGTAATGTAACCTCAGAAACACCTACTCTATAGACAGTAGAGGAAAGAATCAAAGGTAGTGATGGAGTAGGTAATGGTATAGGTAAAAGTGGTAGTGTCCCTGATGGTGGTGTCTATGATCGAGATGCTAAGATATAGGTGAATGGTGCAGCAACTCTCATCATGGCCATAGATGCCCTGGTATGTGAAAGTACAATATGTGATGGTAGTGGTAGTGGATGGGAAGTAGATGGTGACTCAGCTCTCAACCGGATCATAGCAGCTCTGTATCCCAAAAGATAAGTAGGACTAGCGAGTAGTGGTGGAGGTGATACAGGTAATGGTGATGATACTGGTAGAGGTGAGGATGGTATTTGTGGTAGTGGTGATGAGTATGATGTAAGTGGTGATGGTGGCAGAGTGGATATGGCAAGAAATCTGTCAACCTTTGCTGTAGATGGGAATGGAATAGGTGTCTGATCCCAGATAGACATCTTGGCAGTGGTACGACATGTGGGTTATGAGACAAAGTCGGTTGAAGCTAGGTGCTCCTCCTCCTCCTCATCCTCGTCCTCGTCCTCCTCCTCGTCAACAACATCATCTCTGTAGGGATCCTCCTCCTCCTCCTTATCATCATCATCTCTGTCAGTGGGGTAATCAGCTGGATCCTCCTCAAGATCCTCATCATCCTCCTCCAGATCCTCCTCGGATCGGACTCAGTAATATAACCTAGTGAATCAGTAGTAGGTGAGATAGTAGTAGGCAGTGGCTGCTCCTCAGCTGGAAGCGCATCATCCTCCGGTGGCATAAACTCTGGGTATACCGGCTCCGGTACATATGGTACATAGACAAGTAAAGGTGGGTGCTTAGGACCGGGCACATAATCGGGAGATGGTGGGGCCTGAAGAGCGGCCTCCACAAAAGCATAAGGGTCCTCTAGCATCATGGGACTAGATACCTCCGTGTAAGTAACCGTGGAATCCTCTGAATCCGACATGACAAAATCTGAAAATCAAAAGTAGCTTATATAAGTATTAATATAAGACTCTTATGGTAATATACATATTATATTATAACATGTATATCAATCATGAATGCATCAAGTCTAACCAACTAATGCAACACAACACTAGTGTATGTATATCCCGTGAAAGTCCCTTTGTATGAATGCAATGTTTGAAAATGGTTATAGTCCAAGTAAAAACATTTGACCTGGTTCTCTATAACCTTGGCTCTTGATACCAATCTGTAATACCCCCCAAATTGGGTCGCAGCGGAATATGGGTTGAGAGTGCTACATCATAGATCAATAGCACAAGATATATATATATATAAGAACGACCATTTAAAAGTCGTTTAAAATTGATACATTGGATTTAACAAATTGTTTGTTACAAAAGCCCGAAGCTTCACTTGTTCGTTGTTCAAAATACAAAGATTCTAGTCCATAACAAACGTTTCCCCAAAATGTAATGCAGACTTCCAAAATAACGACTACCAATGTATCCCTTGTCTTGTACCTCATTGATCCCCTGAGAAAACATGCTTTAAAACGTCAATAATAATGTTAGTGAATTCATAGATTTGTAAAATGTATAATGTAGGACCACAAGATTTCCCCATGATAATGCAACAGATGTAAACATCAATGAATGTAATTATGTTTCCCTAAGCTCATGACACTAAAGCTCGACATGTCTGAATTGCAATATAAATTGCCAACATTGCCCGTGATGATGTTCTAACCCGCAACATCTCAAATCCGACATGGTAAACGTTTGTTGTCCGGCATACCGAAACAGTGAGCATGACTCACCAGAATGGGGATGTCAATCCCAAATAGATCTATTTATAACATTGGTGCTCACAACAAGTAATTGACAGTTCATGATAATGGGCTTAGAGGGTTATCACTACTTAGGCAAACACGTAATCGTAATGTAAAATGTCCAATTGCGTCCAATTGTAAAACATGCATATGTTTCTCACCCCAAAACTTGTAAATCATTATAAATGCAAAACGTGGGGCTATGAAATCACAAACTGAAAATGTGTCATGAATACGCCCGAATGCAACCTAATTAATTTTAGGTCGTATGAGTACTAAGTACTTTGAATAACTAATACCGTATATAATTTTATATAGCTACATCACCATCTAATTGTATTTGTGAAATCATATTTATAAAGTTAAAATGTTTATAAATATTACTTTAGTAAAAATGACGTAATTTCCTCGTTTTAAGTCCGTTTCGTACGTTCTTTACGTCCATGCTTTCGTATTAAGACGATGTATCAAAATATTACATTTTCATATTTTCAACCCTCTAATGAACAGTACTTTTTACTGTTCATTCACTTTTATACATTTATTTTTATAAATTTAATTAGCGTAAACCTCTTAAAAGTCATATATTATTCGTTTTAACTCTAGTTTTAGTGATTCTTTCGAGCACGTCTTCGTAATTAATAATTATTTTTATAAACTTTAATTATCGTAAACATGAAAAATCCATAACTCCTTCGTTATTGATCAAAAATTTATGATTTTTAATATTTTAGAATTCTAAAAATATGTACTTTTTATGAAAAATAATTACATAATTTTATCAGAATTGGAAAATAATAAGTTTTTATAAAATTGATTTTATAAAAGCTTTTATTATCGTAAAACTTGCAAATGGCTATCTTCTTCGTTATAGCTCGGATTTTCAAGTTCTCTACATGCCTACGATCTTCATGACGTGTAGTATTTTATAAAAATATAAAATAAATGCCTTATATTCGAATTAAAATCAGTAGGTTTTGGTATTTGTGTTAAAATGAGTTTAAAACTTGTTTTTATAAGTTTTTAATCTAGTAACTTTGTTACAAGTCCTCTACAACACTCATCTCACATGTACCATGTTATTTTAGGTCTTTATGTCCATTATTGTCCAAGAAATGTCTATGATAACAAGTCCTCTTATCACTTTTACTTATAAACTTATTAAGTAAACTTTTAGGTAACTAGTTTATATATATTTTTTATAGATAAACCAACACTTGTATAATACTTATAATTCCATTATAACATGTATTTAACATCCATATAATATATGAAAAAGTATATCATACCACGATCACAAGTAAAAATCCATTTTACATGTTAATAAGTTTCTTAGATGGCGATTTACTATATAAACATTATATATACATAAAATCACAAATGTAAAGAGATTAAGAGTTTTAGATGACCTTAATGTGAAGTATGGTGATGAACAACAAGATCTAAACCCTAGTTTAGATATTAAACCTAAGCTTCCAATACTTAGAAAACCCTAAATCCAATGAAACCCTAATCCTAAACCTTTCCTGTTTAACCCTTGTAAGCTCTAAACCAAGCCTTCAAAAGTTCTTGTAATACCTTAGATATGATGTTAGATCACTTGTATATGTGGTAAATAAAGTTGTATGATTTATTTGGTGGTGTTGGTGTTTGGCCGTGGGTTAGGAGGGAGAGACAAAGAGAATTTATGAAGTTTTTCCTTATGAAAATGAAGTGTGTGTTTTATCTAACTAGTTGATTCCTTTATATATCACTAGGATTAGTCAAACACCACTTTTATAAGTCTTAAGACAAGATGAGGGTTTTTAGGAAGTATTTGGTCAAGGTAACTAGTCATAGACATAAGGTATAATGAGTTGAGGTTTGTACAAGTTCTAGTTGGTAAATTGTGTGCCCTATGTCCCTATGGGACTACTTTTCCATCTGAATTTTAGGGGGGTGAACTAGTTGGTGATTTTGATATCTTGTATAAAATATCATCTAGCCATACTTGCAGTTTAAATGTATAAGGATTAAGTGTAGATGTAATACTTGTAAATGGTATGTTCTAGTTGTTTTATTTTATGTACAATTTGACCAACAATGTTAACATGGGTGAAGTTTTATAAAAACTTTGAGTATTGAGTATAAAAATGAGTATTTGTTGAAGTGTAGACAAGTTTTGGTGGTTTCGTGAATGACTAAACGTATTTTATCGCAAAACATAAACACTTTACGTAACCAATAAAAATAAAATGTGCAAAGTTAATAATTATCCTCTAAATAATTATCTAACACTTGCTTGACGTAAACATTTAATTGTTTGATGTCCGTTTATGTTGAATGATAATCTTTAGCTTACGCGATTTAACTTAACGATTATAATTAAAAGCAAACGCGTACTAGACTAAAAATAAATAGTTGATTAAATGACGCCGTACAATGACCTAAAATACGGATTGTTACAAAGTAATTTGTGTTAAACCTATGAATCTCACCAACATTATTGTTGACGTTTTAAAGTATCATTTTCAGGTGAGCATAGGGAAGTTAAGGATGCTAAGATGCGTGGCTAGAGAGACCTTAGGAATTGCATTATGGAGTCTTCTTTTCTGGAGTTTTCATTTGTTACTTTCGTACTTTGGTTATTTAGTTTTATGATGACGTTTATCTTGGATTTATATTCTTATGTCTATGTATTGTGTGTGCGATTAACCTCAATACAAGACACCTCTTATGTTTGGTATCATCATAACACTTAGTTTTTAATATAATGCATTTTAGACATTCTCTATGTTGACATCAATGTGTTGTGATGATGCCTATCTTGTTACGCCTCGCATTTCTGCCTTGGTGGGGTATGACAATACCCTCTCCACATATGGATAGGGTGTTGGTTGTTCATTTTTCTCACACATACTTAATCTAATATTCTCTTCTTTGTTTCTCTCTCTAAGTGTTCATACAACCACATCTTTCTCTCTCTAAAACTCTCAACTAATTCCATTCTTTATGTGTTAAGATATTCTACACTTATGAAACTCAAGACTCTCTTAACACCTGGTTAAACCGTAACCGTCACGCAAAATAGGTCACATGAAGTCAACTTTTCAGCTTTCTTCAAGAAAACTAACACAATCGAAAGACTCCGATATATAATCATAATATTTTATAATACTTAAAATCCAGGAATGTTCACCGGTTATCACAGTCTAACCCCCTTAAAGGAATTTCGCCTCGAAATTTGACTTAAATCCTGAAGCACTACAATGACAAAATTTCAATTCCTCAACATAGCACACTGGTTCTCTACCGATTCAGTCTCTTCAAGTGAGGTTTATTTCGACCCCCCCTAGAGACTTAGTTCTAACATTCAGTCCTTACACTTCCTTATGATCTATCTAGATCTTGTCTCACACAACATGATAGTCTTTTCTACTATCTCCTTAACTTAATGGTTCTTCCTGACCTTTGGGGTCACATATTTGGTCGGGTGTTCGGATATGATCCAGTCCTCGACGCGACAACTAAACTCTTAAAGCATTTGACGGAATCTAGTCCCTTGGTCGTTCTGTTCAGTGGGTTTAGTCCACCAAGAGGTATGTATCCCACACATCACTACTCTTGCACTACTCTTTCAAGATCATCTAAGGTTTGCTTATCAAATGTTTAGACTCTCGCAAGTAGATATTACTTGCTCCAAGTACTTTGGGTTCTAACCCACTAAGAATTTAGAATATTCATCGGGGTCACACTATGATCGAAATCAGATTCCAACTTAGCTTACTATGATCACGTCCAAGTCTCCTCGTGACTACACAAGGTTTTGCCTAACTCCGCGTTCTTCCAACGCGACTGTTTAACATGTCACTTGAATATTTTTAAAGTTCCACATAGGTGGTGAATAAGCGCATGAGAGATCTTACAAAATGAAAATCCTATCCGAGGTGAGTGACGAACTATTTCACCAACCAGTATAGACAACGATGTACCCAAGTACTAAACGTATTTACTCTTGTAATAAAACGTGCTACCATCCATTGATTTTCAAATTCCGTACAAATCATTCTACTATCATCATGACTATGATTTCGATAAGAATCAACTACCGACTGATACTAATCAGTTCATAACTACTACCACTGAGACTACTCAGTTTAGATCTAACACTAACTGAAGCTACATGGTTTAGTGGTGTACAACTCCTAATCAAGAATCTCATATAGTCTACCACTCCCCTCCAAACTCTTGTCACCTCTCTATCCTAGCAACACGATCTGTCAGCTCCAATCGCTCACGTCTCTCCTTAGTAATCTGCCTCCTTAAATTATGGTTCTCCCCCTGAATATCATATATAGCATGCTACAAAGCTGCCCTCTAGGCATTAGTCTGACCTGCCCATGCCTCTAAAGCTAATATCGGCCTCCATATAGCACTAAATGTCATCGTAGCTCTCTCCTGCTCATGCTCAAAACTCCTAAACCTCTACCTCTGTGAAAAGATCTTATCTCTAACTGCCCCTGACCTAGTATACAACTCCCTCAAATCCCTGTCATAACCCTCGAACAAAGTAGGTGGTAGCGCATCCAAGCACTGGGTGTGATCATGGAGTATGCTCCTATAAATCTCTAACTGCGCCCCTACCTCTAAAAAATGATCCTCATCTACCGATATGGTGGCTGCTGGGGTAGCCACTGGTGAAGCTATAGGTGACGGAACTACTAGGGATGAAGGTAATACTGGCAAGGAATCAGACGACCACTCAGGAGATGGCAGTGTCTGAACAGGTGCAGCCGATGGTGCATAAGTCAGAATGTTGGTGTAAACCCTGCCATCCTCGGGATCTACCCATGTAATAAGGATGGGTTGTTTAAATGCAGATATCCTATCTGCTCCTTCTTGCTATGGCACAGACCTAGAGCTCTGCCCTACCTCATACGTACTAGGTGCTATCTCCTTAGTCGACTCAAGGGCATGACGCCTAGCTGCCCCTTATCCAAGACCTAAAGGCTCGCTCGCGGTTATATCAACAACTAGAACTGCCTGCTGCTGACCCTCAGGTGCAGCCTCCTCCTCCTTCTCCATACCAGAACCCTCGTCCTCTAAACCCTGACAGTAGTCATCTAAACCATGAACCTCATCATCTAAACCATGACTCTCGTCATCTAAACCATAACTCTCTCTCGTCATCCGAATCCAAACTTGTAACATCCGAGATTTTTCGAATTTTTGAATGACGATTTTACCCTTTAACTTTTAGGGTCTGGCTTGACTTATAAGAACGATCATCTAAATCACGTTTGCACGACTCGGACTCTAAAGCAATTTGATGTGGAATGACATTCCTGTCAACTTTTTTAGTTTTGACCGAGACCCGAAAACAGTCAGAAGGTGACTGAAATGCCCTCGCAAGATTTTAAAATTAAGAACGAGTACCGGCACAAAAATAATTAAATTTGTTT
This sequence comes from Tanacetum coccineum, assembly GCA_026074375.1. Classification (NCBI taxonomy): domain Eukaryota; kingdom Viridiplantae; phylum Streptophyta; class Magnoliopsida; order Asterales; family Asteraceae; genus Tanacetum; species Tanacetum coccineum. The sequence goes on along the minus strand of BQNB010020854.1, from coordinate 1,748 downwards.
TGTTATTTAATTATCAGTATTTATTTAATAAAAATATTAAATAAATTATTCATCATTTTAATTAAAAGCGTTGTTGATAACGCGAATACTCGAGCTTAAATCCATTTTTATTTCGGACGAGGCAAAACCGGTCCACAAAATGAATAACGGATATTTTATTAAACGTTATAAAATATTTATGAAATATTATCAAGCGAATACTCATTTTTATTGGAAAAATGATTTGGAAGACAATGGCGCAAGTTTCGTGCGTTGAATCATTCGTTAAGCCGCTCAAATGAGTCCCGAACCAATATATTATAAAAGTTTCCCCAAAATTTACACTTTGGGTCCCTGTGGGAATAATTTCAATTCTAACCCTCATCTATTGGAAACTTGTCACTTCTTTTAAAAGTTTTAATATAAATAAAACTTTTATATCATTTTATTCATTTCTATAAAAACTAAACACACACACAAACTTATAATCTTCTCCCTCCCCATTATCCGGCAGCTCTCCCCACCCGCCGGCGACCACCACCACCGCCGGAAAACTTTTCCGGCGGGCTTTTCCGGCGAAGACCAAAAAGACTCCTCATTTACCGATCTACCCGATCCCCTACACCACTCTCCTCCACGCGCCACCTCCGCCACCCCACTGTCACCACCTCCATCTCCTCGCCACCGCCACCTTCATAGCACCAAGGGTGCGTTTGCTTCACGTGTAACAGCCACGAAGGGCGTGTTTGTTTTTAGTGGTGAAAACCACCATGAGGGTGGTTTGGTTCGGCTATATAAACGGCCACCATGGGGTGGGTTCGGTGGGCAGCCGCCGCCATGGGGTGGGTCGGGTTGTGGGTTTGTTACCACCCGAAAATGGTGCGTCGGGTTGGTGGTATAAACCACAAGGGTGGGTGGGTTGGGTTTGTGTTAACAACAGCAGGGGTGTTTGTTTTGGGGTTATAACCGCCACAAAGGGTGGGTTTGTTTTGGGCAGCCACGCGCCAAAAGGGTGCAGTTGGTTTTTATTAAAACACCCCGAAGGTGTGTGTCGGGTTGATGTTCACAGCCACCCCAAAGGGTGCGTTGGTTTTGGTTATATCAAGAAAAGGATGCGGGTTGGTTTGGTTATTAACATAGGGCGCGTTTGGTTTTCGAGTCAGCAGCAAGGGGCTGCGTTCGGGTTAGGTTGTGACCACATAGGGCACGTTTGGTTTATAATAATGCACAAGGGTGCGTTTGGCTCGGGGTTTAGAACCGCAGTGGGTCCGTTTGGTTCGTGACAGCCCGCATAGGGTGTGTTTGGTCTAGACAGAAATGCCAAGGGGTGCGTTTGGCTGTCAAAACAGCCCAAGGGTGCGTTTGGCTGTCCATCAGCCGGGTCGGGTGCGTGTGTTGGCTGCGAAACAGCCGGGGACAGCCGGGGCGTCGAGTTGTTTGTTCGGGTTTGGTTTGCAACGAAAACGGGTGCGTTTGATTGTGTTGACACCGAAAAAGGGTGCGTTTAATTTAAAAGTATTCGATTAATTCATTTATATTATCGATAAAATGTATATGTGATGAAATCTAAATAAACTTGCGACGTCTAATAAAAATGTGATATAAATATAAAAACGGGATTGATATAAATCTATAAGCGATACTAGATATATTTTAGACGAGAGTTGAACTAAAAACGAACTATGGCGCGTTTTATAACGAGTAATTAAGAGCAGAAAATAGAACGTAGGATTCGGGATTCGAGACTTTGAAAAGTGGACTTTAGTTTA